>VZTB01003612.1:626101-713620 GCA_013397245.1 Thryothorus ludovicianus
TCTATATTTTTTCTTTATTATATTATTATAATTCTATCTCTTAAGGATAATTATTACCTGCAGAAGTTGCCTGTCTTCCTCTAGGGACATTTTTTGAAGTATCACAAAGAGGAAAATGAACCAAAATATTCTAGATTTCTAATTATTAAAAATTTAGTAGTTTTCAAAGACACTGTGATAAACTGGTTCCATTCCCAGACAGAAATAAAATCAATATGTGTTAGGGAGTCTAACAGAATTCCTGAGAGAAAAGGTTCTGCCTGACAATACCCAGCTACTTTACACCATGACTTACCCACATTTGGAGGAGCTTAACTTCATTGTATGCCACATTATTTAGCATGAAATCTCTCAAGCATTCTAACATCTGCACCTGGAAGGACAATCTTTATTTCCTACCTGAGGCTTTACTGCTTGGTGGTTTGTTCATTCAAATGGGCAGCATTTAAGTCCTGACACCAGCCTGGAAAATTAGTTGTGCTCAAAGATAAGAGCCCAGCTGATCTCCTGATCTGCTGCAGCATTTTTTCCTTTCACTGCCTATCTTTACCAAGATCACAGAATCATCAATCTTGGAAGAGATCTCCAAGATGATCTAGTCTAAACATCAACCTGGCACTACCAGAATCATCCCTAAACCATACCCCCAAGTGCCACACCCAGACACCTCTTGAACACCTACCAAGATGGTGACTCCACTACCTCTCTGGGCAATTTATTCCAATGCCTAACTACTCTTTCAGTGAAAAGTTATTTTCTAATATCTAATCTGAAACTTCCCTAGTCCAATTTAATGCCATTTGTCTCAACTTTAAGGGGACTGTTGATGGGTGTAGGCACATGCCATAATCATGAGGTCAGATCCAGACTTTCCTTTTCTTTTGCTCCCAGAAGCATAGTGCTCAACTTTGACCAAGAGAGATGGGATGTTCTAATTTTCAGATCATGGAATGCTGTGAATTCAGGTATTCTTAGAGGATCTATACTTTTAAGACTAGGGGAGCACAGACCCATCACTTAACTCGTCCTGTTTTCTGAGCAGTTTTGTTAATCACTAGGCTTTTACACTAAAGAAAACTATCAGTGATATCACAAAGCTCTGTTAAAGTTACCAGCCTCAAAAGAGCAGGGGTAGACTGCAACATGAGTGACAGATAATATCAGCAATCTGAATCATCCCTTAAATTTGCCTACAGATTCAGAGGGAATCACTCTAGTAAAACATTGAGCATTCAAGTGGCATGGAATTTATGCAACATTTTAAGTGACATGGTTTGAGAACCTAGAGGAGGCAAGTTCCTAGTTGGCCATGTAATAACAGAATTGACTAAGGACTGAAATGCTTATTTTGCAACACATTTAATGATCAAACTGCAACTGCTCTGGGATTGTGAGAAGTGACTTATCCAAACGAAAAAGATAGTCACATTTTGCTGAGGTGATACTATTCTACATTATATTATGTGTAAGATGCATTTAAAAAAAAAAATAAAGACAGTGAGGAATACTTTTTGGATACCTATTGTTCTCTGGGCATCATTTTTTCTTGATTTTCTACATCTTTTTGCCTTCCTTTCTATTGAGACAGAGAAGAAGAAAGTGCCACAACTGTTGTGTTTTGGCTTAACTCCATGGCTAGTTGTAATTTAGCTGTTTGCCCTGCAAATCATGGGTATCACTGATTAACATGCCACTAATCTCATAGAAATGGAACTGAATAGAATGTGAGAAGCTCAGGCAACTATTTGGACAACACAGCCTATAACTGGATTTCATTAGTACTGCACTAATAACTCAGTGCATTAGCAGAAAGAAAATCATATAGGAAAAGGGATGGAAGCTGTCATCAGGGTGCCTTTATGTCATCACTCTGCTGTGACAGAGCAGAGCACAAGAGTGGATGCCTCGGTTACCAAAGCTGATGTGAGAGTAAAACAGCATATAAATTCAAACCTTTCTTTATTTCTAACTCATTATGAAAGTATATTAATCTGTTTTTAAATTCTGCAAAGCTATGCATGTGCATCTTCTCATTCAGTGTAGAACCAGTGAACAAAATGGAACATGATTCATATTATTTGTAAAATTACATTTTTACATAGAAGCTAGAATGCCATAAAATGTGTGAGTTATGGTGATTGTCATGACAAATAAAATAACTTCCTTTTCTCTTAAAAGGTAGGCAGCAGAAAAGAAAGAAGGAAAGAAATTGTTTTACACGAAGGATTTTTCAAACAGCCACAGGGTTTACTGTTGCATACTCTCAGTTTGAGTGGCCCCTTCACTTTAAGAGAAAAATCATGGAAAAATGTAAGAGTTTACTAACAGATGGATCCTTCTCATGGTTTTTTTTTATTTTTTTATTTTTTTGTTTTTCTTTTTCCTCTTTTTAATACTCCTTGCTCACACAGAGATAATGCAGAAAATTGGTGCAGTTGTGGCTGGACTGCTGCTGGGACAATCAGTGAAAAGGAAACATGTTCTTTAGAGATGCAAGAGGTTTACTTGGTCTCTAGAGGAGAGATAACCACTTGAGAGGTTTGCTACAGACTACAAAACCTACTCAGGGAGCCTCCTGGATTGAAGATGGTCAGAGGCCAAAGATGCCAGGAGAAGGGCACAGCAAATGATTGCTCACAGCCCTCACTGGGTACAGGATACTATCTGAGAACAAGCACAGGGCTTTTCTTACTGAATCATGATTTCAAATAAAAACATATCTCTGCCTCATAATTAGGAAGAAGATTAAAAAAAGAAGTGGGTATTTCTAAAAAATACTTGAAATTCATTTACATAGAAATATCAGTTAAACAAATTTTAACTTACTAAGGAA
This sequence comes from Thryothorus ludovicianus, assembly GCA_013397245.1. Classification (NCBI taxonomy): domain Eukaryota; kingdom Metazoa; phylum Chordata; class Aves; order Passeriformes; family Certhiidae; genus Thryothorus; species Thryothorus ludovicianus. The sequence goes on from VZTB01003612.1 coordinate 628,935, forward strand.
GTCTTCCTCCTCTCTGACTTTACGATTGTAATATATACCTACATGTCTGTAAGTGCAATCTCTCCTAAAACATTTTCCCCTAGAAAGCTTCATGTATTCCTTTTATTTTATCAGAAGATTTCAGAAGCTCAGTTATATACTTACCATGTGAAACAATTAGGCAGTTATAGAGTAATACAAGCTTTAACAAATAAAACTACTACATTCATTTTGTATATAACCTTTTATATAGTGTGTTGGTAGTCCAAATTGCAATGCTTTGCAAATGAATATGAATATTTAACATTGAGGCTAGGCTGTTACATCACACTCAGAGTGCTATTATTTAGCATGTACATAATATTTTCATCCTCAAAGAGTTTCATAAGCAGCAATGCATTCATCTCCTAAAGATGCCTCAAGCAAAGCAGGTAAATATTACCATATCTCTAAACATGAAAGACCAAAAGACAAAAAGGGTAGGGAAGCTAAGTGACTCACCCAAAGGCAATCAATAACAGCAAGTCAGTATCAGAGACATAATTATAGGCCAAGCACACCTAATTATATCTAGAATACATTTAGAGGAGGAGCCTGAGGCCATGCAAGTCAACATGCTTTTGTCAGCATTTCAAACACGAGGTTGTGGTGACCTTTGGAAAATCCAGAGAAAGAACTTCTGGATAATATTATCCCTTAGTGCAGCATGACTGATCCTCTGTAAATCATTTCAGAGCTGTTTCTACCACTCCTTGAAGTATAAAGAGCATGCACAGAATTATTTTGAGATATCTCAGCAACTTTGCCCTATCAGTGAGTAGGATTTGTTGACAAAATAAAAACTTCTAATGTCAGCAGAATGGATTGATCAGATCGGTTAAAAATGCAGAGTGTGCTGGGCTCTACCTGGTAATTTTCTATCCTGAAAGCATAATGTGGGCGTGGATGCCACCTCTAGTGCCTCTGGTAATTTGACTATAAGACTCCATTTTCCCATCCTTGCTCCTTTTATGTTGTCATTTTTGTCATGTGGAATCCGTCTCGAAAGTGCAGTCGGTTCTTTGAAGCTCACTCTTCCCTCTCTGCTCCACAGGAAAAAAACCCACCCTTTTCTCATGACCTTATGAAATGTGGCTTTGACTGTTGCTTATTGGCTGTTCCTCATGATGAGGGGATTCGTTTTATTCTTTTAACACCATTCTCATTTCTTATCTCTGGTCCCTATTTGCTCCATCAGATAAAATTTTTCTAAGAGTGGTGCATTCTTCACAGCCTCTCCGTACAGCGACACAGTTCTACCTCATCTTTCTCAAACTTCACTAATTTCTTTTACTTATTCGATGTCTTCTATCTCCAATTACTTCTACTATCTTCCAATTACATTCACATTAACCCTCTCCTTTCTACGTGCACTTTTCTACAGAACAGTTAAAAATACAGTTAAAAAGTTTCTCCTTTCAGTCCCATTTGTTACACCCAAACCCTCTGCATTCCAACAAAACTTCCATCTCAGTACTATTTCCCTGCTAACTGAAAGCTAAATATAGACCAAGGATATTAGCATAATTGAGCAGCTCAGATGACAGAAACCAGGTGAAGACGGGGTTTTGAAAAAACTTCACCCTAATCTGTGTTGCCTGAATCTCAGCCCATCCTCCCCCACCCACATATGATCAACTCCTTGATGATTTAGATCCTTGGTTTTTACCTATATCAAACAACATAAGCTGGACTGTTGGTGCAATAGAGCTGAGTTCTTGCCTTATTTTTTTAGTGCAGTGATTGAGCACACAAATCAGAATTCTACCATTCTTTATAATTCTATTCCTTTTAATTGACCATTTAAAGGTGGGAGAGTCTAGAGCATACAGTGAACTGAGTGAAGGAAGGATCTTCTTGCCTTGTGGACAAATATATAGAGCTTAAGCATCTCTTTTCCACAGGCAAGAAATGCAGGGATTACCAAGCTGTGCAGGCTTACTTAATCACATAAAAATATAAGAATTCGGGTTCTATTTCTTGTGTTTTTCTGTATTTGTAGTCAGCACATATACAACAGTGCACAAATTGACAGTCAATCTCTGTAACCCTTAGCAAGCCCATTTTAATTAATTTATACTGTGGAGTTTGTGGAAAAAAATTACAAGGAAGAAGCAAGCCTAAAGGGTTGAATTCTCTAGTCTTCAGAAGCACCCTTTGGTTTTGTTTACTCTTCCTTTACTGTATAACTTTTTTAGTTAATGAAGAATAGTGCAGACTGGAAAGCTGAGCTTATCTTTACTTTCAATGAGGAAACCTTGTCAGTAGAATTTCTTGATGATTGAAAAAAGTGAGCCCACAGAGACCAACTGGTGGGATTCTTTTCTGAGATTAATCTTTTTTGTTTGCAGATATTTGCAACAGCTAAATGAATTCAGTGCTGAGAGCCAGTCTGAATGGCTGAAAAACACTTTTCAACCATTCTGAAATATACAGGAGACAGTATCTCTAGTATTGTAAATGAATGTATCACTCTCAACTTCAAAGGAACTAAGATGTTTTACACCAGATGAAAACCCAATCCCATCGGAATTTCCTGTTGTGCCAGAGTTTGGTTGCTGTTGCACGTCTGGGTTCAGCTGATCTGGATCAAAAAGGTTCCTAGTCCCAGCTGCTTCTCACTGTATTCTCTAAAGGTTAACCCCCCTGTTTCCCATGCTCCCCCTCTGATATGTGTACATAATTGTTCTCTAACCCAATTCAATCAAAATGAAACAGGTTAGGAAAAAAAAAAACCTACTATTTAAAGTGTGTGAGCTAACCTGGATCATTCTGACTGAACTGGGTCAGGGAGTGATTATACGTGCCATTCTAGCAGCTGAGTGAAAGAAAAGGGAGACAATCTATTTGCTTGGCTTACTAACAGTCAAAACAAGCCATAGGACTGCAGCTTTATGTGATTTATTCATAGACTGCCTTTGGATGGTATAAACTGGCATGTGGTCTAAGGGATGTCTCACTGTGCACTTCCTTTTGATGTGGTTTCTGCATAACTGAAATGCCCTAACAAATCCCCTTGAAACCATAATGGGGAGGTCAAGTGAGCATTTCAGGTCTCCCAACATGCTGATGCCTTGGAAAGTTCTGCCACACACACTAAGTACTGGCAAAACGCTGCAACCAAAATGGTTTAGAACAGTGCTGAGGGAGATTCAGGGCAGCAGCTAACATGTATGTCTTTTGAAATCAGCCGGATGGTTTTTTTCTGGCACATAGAGGCAGCCCTCCTCTATTTACTCTGAAGAGGAGAAAAGATTTGCTATCACCATCAACATGCAAATGTTACTGCACCCTGTCTAACAGATTTAAGCATTCTTCAAGTGAGGACATTTAATGTCGACATTTGGGCTTAACAAGCTTTGTCAACAGCTCATTTTATGTAACAAGCCTGTACTCTGCCTGACCTTTAGTTGAACAGAAGGGAAAACTGCAGCAGATTCTTCATGGCCTTGGATGTGTTTTATTGACACACAGAAAGCTCAGCTTTCCAGTGCTGGGGCTAGTACGATTACTCTGAAACCTATTCACTTCTTGGAAGAGAAGGAAACCAACAGACCTCAAATGTTTTAGCTCGTTTGCAAAATTCTTGACTACGACTCCTCTTTCTCCCTTATCCAGCTCCTGGCAGGAGTACAGGAGCACAGGAAACACTGTCAAATAAAAAAACCCTCCAGGAACCATCCAGGTAACAGCAAAATGCACCCTGGTGTCCCCACCTTTTTTATAGGCTCCCATTAAGGTAGGTTGTGCTCAGGTCTTCTTGGAGCCCGCTCTTCCTCAGGCTGAGCAAGCCCAGTTCTTTCACCCTGTCTTCATAGGAGAGGTGCTCCAGCCCTCTGATCACCTTTGTGGGCTCCTCTGGACTCACTCTAACAGGTCCACATCCTTCATTTGTTACAGACCCCAGAGCTGAAGCAATGCTGGAAGTGGAGGTCTTGCAAAAGTAGAGTAGAAGGACAAAATCACCCCCCTCAACCTGTTGGTCACATTGCTTTTGATGCAGCCCAGGCTGAGGGTGTACACTGCTGTAATGTATCCAGGCCTTCATCCACCAGTGTCCCCTAAACCTTCTAGAGAGGGTTTTTCTCAATCCTTTCATGCCCCAGCCTGTATCACCTGGGCTGCCCCAGCCAAGGTGCAGGACCTTGCACCTGGCCTTATTAAACCTCATGGAGTTCACGTGGGCCCACTTCTCACAGTCTCAGGTGAATCAAGAGGCTGAACTACATTTAACACTGATGCCCTGAAAGTATTTGTAAACATTAAGGGCAGTTGTCAGTTAGTACTATTCAAAATCCTGTCTGAGAGCTGTGCTTCCTAATATTCTCAAATTCAGCACCTCCTCAGAAATGAGGGTTAACCCCACTGATGAATATTTACGTGGGTACAGCTCTGCCAGAAGCAGACATGCTGCATGCTGTACCCACTCTGCAGTGGGTTGTTAACCTTTCCTGCAGGAAAAGGGTGGACAGCTGGAGGCAGTAACCTCTTTTGCCATTGTAGTTAAATCCATCAGAGACTGTGAATCACAGCTCATATTATTTTCCACATGACTGTTCCCCATTTATGCTCTGATGAAATGATGCATTCAACAGAAAAAAAAAAATGAAGTACTGAAACCATTAAATCCTTTAGAGACACTACAAGTTTGTGTCATTTATCTGCCATAATTAGGAGCTACTGTTAATGTCTTTCATAGTACCTAATATTGAAATGTTATTAATGAAAATGTTACCATGGCATGATGTAGTGGGATGTACAATTACATCTGTCACTGATTTTGCATTCCTCATAGTGTGATGGATTAATGCTGGAATAACAGAAACATCAACTTGAGGAAATATGATCTGAAATTAAAGTTTAACTTAGAGAATTTTTGTGGACTTTTTCCTGAAAAGAAACTTATCAAAATGTAGAAGGTGTGAGGGGAAAATCACCTGTTTAACCAATGCAAAAACAAAGCCTGGATTTAATGCCAAATTGAGATGAAGTGAGATTTCAAAGCTAAACATAACCCAAAACTTTGGAGTTTCAGCTGCACTTAAAATCACAGAAAAAAAGTGATGAAAAATATTATATGTTTAAATGGAAAGAGGATGTGGTTTTCAGGTTACCTGATTTTAGGAATACAAGCTGGACAAACTTGTCTATCACTACAAAGAATTTATTTAGACAGCCAAGAACACCAACATAATGATGAAAAGTAATATACAAAAGTTAAAAAATACATATATAGTATGTTTATTGTCTGTAAGATATACAGAAAAGATAAGATCTTTTCTTTGCAGAGCAGAGCCTGCTGTATTTAATAGGAAAATGCAAATCCAATCCTGATTTCCACAGAGATTACAATTAAAAAAAAAAGAATTTTTCTTTAAACCAAACTTGAAGAGAATGCCAATCTCCCTCCCCAATATTGTTCGCTATTTTGGAAAAAAATCCACCACACAGCACTCTATGCAAAACTATGTCTGATTTTCTACATATTTGGTGGAATTGAAAAGCCAAGAAATCTGACTTTCCCTTCTTTTCCCTCATGAACAGAAATGATGCTGCTGGCTCCTTTTAGAGCCATGATATTCAAACTCCTTCCCATACCCACAAGAAACAGACAAAGGAGAGGCAGGGAGGGCACAGAGGTTTCCCTTCTTTCCACTTTATTCTGCCTGTGGTTACCAAGTGGAAGATTCTTTCCAGCTCTCTTTTATTACTGGGTAAAAGGAAAAGTGCCAGACTGAAAGTTGTGATTTTCATTTACTGAGATGAAAGTATTGATGATTATGCAAAAGAATGAAAATTTCTGTTGACTCTATTACAACTGAATTTTTTCATATGCGTCACAAGAAATGGAACTAATAAATAGTGTGAGGAGAGGAAACAAAGTGAACAAAATCTCATGGTTATTTGAAATTGTGCACATCTTGATAGTTCCTTTCAAGCCGATTTTTTAATGGTAAATTCAATTTTCTTCTTGCAGACAGAGTGGAAGTAGTATTAGGCATATGCTGTCTTCTATTTTATTGCAAGGTCTGTTTCATTCCACAAGAAAATAAGACCATTCACAACTAGTTATCCTGTAAAATCACATTCAAGCACAGAACTTGGCAGCCATAGCAGAACTCTGGGAGATTTTTATTTGTCATTTTTATTTATGGAAGACTTTGGTATTCTTGGCACTATACAAAACAGAAAAAGCCAGAAACCTTTTCTTTCCTATGGAGACTACAACCTGTGGGTTATGCTGTGCCATTTAAGACCAGTCTGAGTCTAGAGCAATGAAAAACTGCACCGTGTCCTGGAGTGGGAGCACACTGGATACTACTCATCTTGCAAAGATAAAGATTGCACTTCTGGTATGCTAATCCAGCTTTGCTCTTTCCTTTGATGCAGTACCATCCCCAGGGACACTATAAAAACCTGGGATGCAGCAGATCTTTGAGTGAGAAACAAAGCCACTCAAGGTTTTGCGGCCAGTTTTCAAGAGCAGCAGACCACTAATCCTGCAAAATGGCCAAGATTTTAGCTACTATGTGCAGGAGAGTCTAGGTTTTGTGCTGCTGGTACTATTGCTCAGAACAGGGTCAAGATGGGTAAATAGCTGCTGCAATGTGAAGCAACTCTAGTGCAACACCTCTTTCCAAGTCATTCATTCCAGCAGCAGTGGTGGCCTGTCTCTGGCCTCCCACCTTCTGAACAATAAAATTTATATTTTCATAAGATTGCTCAGAAATGTGGAGTACTCTATATACCTATACAGTTTATGCAGTGCTGTGTAGACAGCTCCACACCAGGGCTAGATAAACAAATATATTTAAATCGTACCATGCACTGTCTTGCAGAGATATTAGCTTGGCTCCCAGAAGCATAAATTAATAATTTTCCACTGGGGCAAGTTGGGATGACGCATCATTCTGACATGGTTATAACCCTGGCAGTTTTTGAGTCAGTTCATTTGCAGACAGTTTGGATATGCTGCACTGCCTGATGAGGAATTAGCCTTTGTGATCTCCCTGTCCTGACAGCTTCAGTACCCAAGTAATGACCCACCCCAGGCAGGTCCTAATTTTGCTAGAGCAGTCCAGGCAATGAATATACTGAGTAAGCAGATGGTGTGCCCAACTCAGAATGGTTTAGATGTCATTTCATGATTAAAAACTGTGCAGTGAGCATAATTCTTGCAACAGGCTACTCCAGGTAGACATTTATAAAACTGAATATAAGGGGAAGATGTAATTCATGTTGTGGGTGGTCATTAGGCAGCAGCTATAGGTAACATTGGAAAATATGGGAAGACAGACTGGGAGATCATGTGTCACTTATAATTGGCATCAAACAATGGAAGAGTAGGCAGTGATAAAGGATTTGCACGCAGAATGAGGAGTCTGCTGAGTATTCAGAACAGGTTTGAATGTGAGCAGAAAGGCTCAATTTAGTTAGTGTAGGAATTTAGATCTTTCAAAGAGGGAGGGAGGAGATCTGCCCATGATGAGAATGCTGCCATGACTTGTCCACTCTACCAGAGATCATTTGGACTTGTTTGATGGGAAGGTAGACAGCAGAAAAGTCAAAACAATTTTGTGTATATTACTTTTCCCTAAAAGATAGAATGTTAAGTAATTTTTAGTAACTTTCTGGGAAAATTATTGGAGAGAGAAGAAATAGTCTTGTTCTGCATATTTAGTATGTTTGTTTCCAGTCTTCCAATTGGAGAAATAGAGGAATAAAGAGGGAGAACAGGGTTCTTCCACACTTGTCCCATGCTTGCTGCACAGATCACATTCCCAGCCATACAATGGGGAACTGCAGCAGCAGCACGTGTGTCCTCTTCTCCTCAACTTTCTGAAGCAAGTCATCATCTCCTCCTCTCCCAGCCAAGAAGGAGAAGCCATCAGAAAATCAATGTGAAGGGAAGATTTGAAGTTACAATGTTAGTAGTGTTTTAACAGCTGTGTGTTGACTGCATGGGAAACAGATTGATTCTTCCCTACAGCAACAGAGTACACAGGGAGATATGCATTTTTGTCATATTGACCTAGTCCCACACACAGCTGTACATCCCATGCTACATATTGCACAGAAAAAGTTCAGCTCTCATCTAGCTCTTGTTTTATATAGAAGTTTATCAAACTCAAAAACCCCACTGTTCTTTCACTGGATCAACAGTAATGGTTCACACTGCACGTATGTATATGTGCTGATACATATCTTGCCATACCCTCATGAAATTTTAGTTTGTTTATAGGAAGTCATAGTCAATACAAAAAGCAAAGTCCCATATTACAGTCCCTGTGAGGACATGCCAGCTTTCTACAAGGTATTATGACAAAGAGAAATGTTATCTCCAATGAGTCAGACTATCTAAGCTGGAACCTCAGGAGCTCAGCTTTTTCTGAAAGTTGAAATTCAACCAAAAACTGACATAGCCTAAATCCCTAAGGAGTTTTCAAAATGCTCTTAGTCTTTATTTTTTCTGCTTTCCAAATGTTTTGATAAATATCTTCTCATATAGGTGACCTTCAGGATTCTCTCCACAATTAGCACACCCAAAATAGATATTGTACAAACAAATGCATAATTAATATCATTTAATATGCCTTGGTATGCCATATATANAAAGCTAGAGTATTAAAGCAAAAAAATTGTAAATTTCAGAAAGATAGAAGATAGAGCGTCAAATTCTGTATAGTTTGCTTCATATAAAGAAATTCAACAAATCAGAGAAAAATATTATTTAAGGAATTTTGGTGTTAAAAATTAATCAGTATATGTAAAACTCATACTACCATTAATTATTTAATTGTCTCAGAGATGCTGGATTTTTCTTCATATAATGAAATTCAATAAATCAGAGAAACAAACAAGGTTGTTTAAGGAATTCTGATGTTGAAAATTCATTAATATATGTAAAAATCATACTACCATTAATTATGTAACTGTCTTAGATGCTGCTTTAGATCAGCAGAGAGGCTGATTACTTTCATGTATTTTTTCTCTTTCATATTGTACATACTACAGAAATTCACTACAGAAATTATTATTGAATCATATGCTGATGAATGAGCACAAAAGTATTAATGGCACATAATTTGCAGTGTACATGTCCACTGGAGTATTTAGCAATCCATGCAGATCTTATAATATGTCCTATGTGCTTTGATTTTCTCTGTTAGATGATTGAAAAATATTCATTAAGAGATTTCTCTAATGAGCTGTGTTCAAGCATAAAATAGGCCATCCCTTTTATAATTTAAGTGTGGTTTTTGGAATATAAATATCCTCCAATTCCCCATAGGTACGAACTTCAAATAGGGGTTTTGTCTTAACACAGATTTCAGGATCTTTGAAGGGTCTTTGAAGTTTATAATTGGGTCCAAGCTGAAATGTGGTGCCATTCACTCAAACATTGGCATTTGCACTCCTCATGGTTGGTAGAAAACATACACTTTTTTTTTTTTTTGAGATAGATCCCCAAATTTCTTTGTATAAATACTTAGGTAGAAAGCTGAAGGAATATTCACATTATAAAATCAGCACAACACCACCTGACCCTCTGGTCAGTTAATCCTGGATCCAAATCATAGAGTTACATCAAACTTACTCTTTTTGTTTCCCATTAATTATCAGAGAGAAAGCTTTTTTGTGCTTTAATTTATTCTGTTTTCACTTGCAAGGCACTGAGAATACTTAAGTGGTTTTAAGAATATGCATAAAGGCCAAATAGTGTTTTCCCACCTACACAGGTGCAAAGGACAGAGTGGAACTCCCCTTTGTGCAAATATATTGCTATTGTGCCTTTCTGAAGACTCTTAAAAATAAGAGTCACATCCTGAGAGTGTAACAGATCTGAACTTCTGGCCTCCTGGGGAGGAAAGCCTAGCTGAGGATATCACTTGTCAGAAGTGGTATTTCAGAGCTGGATGAGCTCACTTTGATTTGTTGTCCCTTGCAGAGTTGAACAGTGGCAGATCAGGAGCATTCTGCTTCAATGAAGTTAAATAGCTAGTTATGTGATGAAGTGATGGTACTGTAACTCCTTTCCTATGCTATTTCCTCTAATCATGAACAGTTCCTAGCTGATGTGAAAACTCACTTTAGCTTCAAGCTCCACCACAGACATTCAACAAGTCTTCAAGCTGTATTGTTGCACTCATCACTGCTTTGGCTTTCTTAAACAGAGACAAAGAAGCCTTCACATGTTGGCAAATAAAAAAAAAACCCAGCCAAACAAAAACCAGGCACAAGGATTGGACTTTGGCACAGAAGTTTGGCAGACGTGACACTGGGTGATGGTGCTTTATAAGCAAAAAAAACCAAAACCAGAACAAACAACACTTTGTAACCTGCTGTGTCTATCAGGGATAAGCACAGAACAAGGGTCCCATCAGAAACAGACTGTAATTTTGAAATGAATGGAAGGTAGATACATGGCAGTCCACTGGATTGCTCTTGAGGGAAAAGCACTTAAGGGTTCTGCTCCCATAGGACTACTGCAAGCATTCAGTTATCATTGCATTCTTCATGCCTCATCTTCTTTTGGCTCTGTGACCACTGGCCCCCAGGTGCACATTCTCAGCCTCCTGAAATTTGGATGTATGGGTTCAAACTATTCAGCTCAGAAGTCAGAGTAAGATTTCTTCCTTCTCAGGCAAGCACATGAGTAGGTAGACTTTATGGTAAAAGATAGCACTGCTGTCACCAAATTCAACTCAGCAATGATTCCAGGTAGCCATCCAAATAAGAAAGAAAGAAAGAAAAAAACCTCCCACATTTCTATAATACTGCAAGGTAACAAGATGATTGAAGTCTAGTATCAAGCTTGGTAACTTTCTTCTTTTTTTCAGCCAAAAAACTCTGGGGACACTGAATGTACTGTCACATCATAATTTAATCACTGCTTCCTTTTCCTTTCCTGAGAAGTCATTTTGGAGGATGTCATCTCTGCTAAATGCTACACAATCAAAACCCCATTAGTTATACTGTCAAAATGAAATTCATTAAACTTTCAACCAAATGTAGGCAATTGTTCTTCAATGTCACTGATGTGGTCAAAATACTTTTTAAATTCATTTTCACTAAGGAAAAATTTCAGGGTTGGGACCAAGTAGCAATTTCTTCTCCTGTAAGTTATGTTTGTTTTTTCATTGCCTCAGTTTTATTGTAAAGGTTCAAAGACATAGTTTTCAATTGCTGTAAAGTGGCAATCTGTTCACTGAGACATATGAACAGACAATTAAGCTAATCTTGACAGGCATAAATCATCTGTGCCTTTAAGCCTGAAATCAGTATGAAAGCTTGCTTCTCGGACCAGAATTCAGAGAGATGAAACATCCATCTTCAATGTGATCACCAGCTCATTTCCTTTTGGAGACACTTTTGATGACTGCCTTCTCTTTTTCTCACATCATTGAAAACAAGCATGAATTCAGTGCCCCTACTTTAATAAAACTGGCAGCCTGACTAATCCACAGCCATTCCCAAGATAACAGGCAATTTTAAAGATGTAGTTTGCAGCAATAAATACCACAGTGACTGAGGTTTTGCTTGTTCTTTAATTCTCATCATTCGGCCAGGGCTTTCCAGTTGCTGCTCCTGTGTGGTTTACCAACATCCACCATTCATTGTGAAAAATTCATTGTGCTTTAGCCATTGTTCATCCTGGTGCAGCTTTATGCTTTGAGAATACTCCATGAATGATCCACTTGGATCCAAGCCTTTCTGTGGCTGAAGGATACTGGTTAAATGGGTACTTTTAATTTAAGAGACCTAAACATTTTTCAGTCTTTTCCAATGCTAAAGATGGCATTTTGCAGCATCAACAAATAAGCCTTATATCATAAGTGCTAGATGGAGGGATAAAACCGTGTAATGTGATTGGAAAAACATACCAAAAAAGAAAAAACAGCCTGTGTTTGAGGGTCCCTCTCAGCTATTACACCTATGATCAAGAGAGATATGATCCCAAGCCACTAATAATCAGCCACTGTTAGTTTTTATCTCAATAGAAAGAAGCACATGCAACAAGGTTAGAAGGATTCAGTTCTCTGAGTGGAGACTGGAACCAATGGCTTGGATTTAATACATGAAGATTAGGAAAAACTATTGTGAAAAGATGGCTGGAGACCTCATGGAAAGATGGCTAGAAGTAAAAGTAGAGGAAACTGAGATGTTATACTCACATTCAAACACAAGTTATAGGGTTATGGAAATTATAGGGTAAAATATAGTTTCTGCTCCCTGGAATGTGGTTGTCCTGCACCACAATGATTCCCCACACAACCATAAGTACCTGCTAAGGGAGATGGAATGGAGTTGAGACATGGTTGCCAGGCTCTGCTGAAATCATTGTAGGGAAAGTTCTTTGCAGCTAATAAACCGTGTAACACCCGTCAGCCAGGGGAGGGAGGGGAAGATGTCCTGCTGCTGAGCCACCACCAGCTGTGGTGGAATCACTCTCCTCACATGAACTTTCTTCATTAAAGCCTCATGGTAATATTAACACACACCTCCATCCCAAAGTTACCTGGCTCCAAGGCTCCTCACTGCGCATGTGCTCTATAGTCTTTTTTATTGTATCTTTAAAAGTGAAGCGAAAGAATTTTACACCAACCAGTAACAAAGGTATGCATGACTAGAGTCACTCAAGCTCCACCTAAATGTAAAGAAATAGTATGAAAGTAAGTCAAGAATGGGAAAAATTTAGGGAAGACTCTATTGTAACTGCTGGGATCAGCTGATGGACTGAACCCATTTTCCCCCTTAGGGAACACCTACTAGGATAATATTAGGGACACCTGTTGGATAGTAACAATATTCTATGCATGCTGAATACTCTTAATTGGGATTAGAACTTCTCTGTATATTCTTTTGAATACATTTTTGCAGTCAGATACTATCACCACCAATTTTATTACTAAAGAGTGTTATTCCATAAACCACTGGTGTGAATCCCTCACAGCTGCTGGCAATTGCTGGCAGTGGAGAACATACTCAGCTAAAGAGGAAGACCTGCTGAGGGGTCATAAAGTGAGAAGACCTACTGAAAGGTCTCCCTTCTGCTGTCGGTGCATTTTCCTGAACAAGTCAGTCAAGTCACCCTCTGGTACAGCAGAACTGCTGAGTAAAGGGTCCAAAAATGGGATGCTAACAAATTGGTCAGGCACAACAGTCTTGGCTTTCCTGAGGCACTAACAGACAAAAAAATTATTAAAGATCAAGGAAATCTCCCCTTTTAACATGACAGTTCTTCCTTTTGATAACTTTTGATACCATAGTGAATTACTGGATTACTAAGACGTCATGTCATATATGGCTGAATAGGGTTTGCACTGTTTCTGCCACAAGCATGAGAATCTTTTCAATTTTTTTGAGGCTTTCAAGCCTGGCTAATCTTGCTCTAGCAATGCTTAATTGTCTCTGGCACTTTAATACATTTTTTCTTTCTCCTCAGAACCCAAAGACAGTTTACGAGACAGGTGGTATGGAGTTGTGCACCCAAATGAATCAGCAGAACTTATTGTTTACTACGGGGAGTGTACTTAGTGCTTTTTAGTGCACAGAAGCTGTCCAAGCTCTTCTGCTCAAGCCTATGACTTGTCTGACAAGACTGCCACTGTGCTACTTACTCTCTTTTGAAGGTGGTTTTTTATCTGTGGACTGAGGGTAACAGTCACACAGAATCATGGAATGATAAAGGTTGGAAGGGACCACACTCACAAGTGTAAACCATTTCCTACACACCTAAATCAGGTACAAGAAAAGGTTCTTAAAGGTATGTGAAGTCCAGTGTTTTATCCGGACATGAGGACTTCTCCTCGGTCTCTTGTAGGCGTAAAGATCTGTTAAAGATGATATGGTCAGTAAAGACTTTCCTGTGACAAATTCAGCAAGAGCAGGGCTTGGTAGGGTGAGAATAAATTGGGAAGTAAAGAGATTTGAGTTAAGATAAAAGATTTTCTGATCCAGTTGTGGGAGGGGTTTAATGGTTTGCATCTGCAGGTCTATGGGCAGGAGTAGACTTCTTGGGAAAATTCACAAATTTGAAATGGGTATCAAGTACCTTCAGCTCCTGCGGGGTATTTCCCTCTCACCAACTGTAGAGAATCATCAACTGATGGGCAAATTGCATAGGGGCTGTAGACAGGCTTCAGCTGCATTCAGCCACACACCCTATCCAATGGACCTCACCAGTCAATGTGTCTGTTTCTCCATGGAAACTGGACAGGATTCATTGTGTCCCCCTGCTAACGGATAATAAAGGGTTCTGTTGGGCTGAAAGTGCAAAAGTAGTGCATGTACTGCAGCTATGTGTTGTGCAGATGCTCTGTGATCTGAAATGACCTGGAAAATGCATTTTGCTTTTCAGATATGTTTTAGCATGCTCCAAAATGCATACAAACCGTCTCTTTTGCAAACTGGAAGGCGTTCTGGCATACCACTTCAAACAAGCTTATCAAAGAAATACCTATGGTAGATAGGACTCTGGGTAAAACACCCACAGCACAGAGAATTAAAGTAATGACCATCCTCTGCATTCCCACGTACTTTGTACCACCTTGGAGTTCACAGTGTTTTTGAAATTTTGAGTAGTAACATTCTAGCAAGACAAGGAAGTATTTTCCTTTACTGTGATACAAGAAACTGAAGCTCAAACTCATCAGTGTACCTAGGGGCATAAAATACCCCTAAAGTAAGTGAGATGAGTTACAAAGCAAGCCCAAAAAAGAGCTTCATGTGTACATATAAGGTATATCCTGCCAGTCACTTCCACCCGAAAGAACATTTCTCCTTTTGCCCTTTTTTATTGTTGTCATTCATCCTGTACTTTCTCCATTCTAGTTGTTTAATCCAGACATTAGCCAGTTTTGTCACACAGTATTTTGCACCTCAGGGATCCTAGATGAATCCATAGCTGAATCTCATTGTAGATGGTCTTACAGAGGCCATCTCCTAAATTCTTCTACTCTTCTATTGCAAGGAAGCCAAGTACACTAAGCAAACCATTTTTATCTAGGTTTCTGGTTCTTTCATATTCTGTGTGGGATTCTTCCTAAACAATCTAGCAGTCCAACTGTTTTCAAAGAAATACTGGTTTAGGAATATATTTAATTTGCAGCACCTTTGTGGCTAAGCAGAATACAAAATCTGCACCTTGATTCATTAAAATTTCCCATGGCAGTCCAGCTCTGAAAAAACATTTTTTAAAAGGCTAATACAATATATTAAGTGTCTAAAGAGTTCAGTGCTGTTGCCTTTGGATACCACATAATATGGTTGCCAAAATATAAGAAAGATATAGAACCAGAAATACTGCACAGAGATGCACTAATTAGATCATTGCTTATTCAAGAGAAGAGATCTTTCATCTCCAGGAACTCAGGCAATTAAGTGAGGTCCATCACAGTACGCCACAGGGGCAGCCAGCTGATACTAATGAGTTTTGTGCTGTAGTTGAGTAAACAACCAGTCATCACAGTCTCATTAGGGCTCTCCCATTTCCATGTTTTCTTCCCAGTTGCTGGGTTCTGTGGTCTGGTAATGTGCTAAGGCCCTGTCATTACTTTGTGTCTGTGTGTATTACTTCTGCTTGCGCTCCTTCTTTCTGTCCACACTGTTTTGTCTGCAGTATGAGACTGGTATCTATGTTAATATATAAATTAATAATCTCTCAAAATATCAATAAAAGTATCTGCACATAAGAAATAACTAAAATCTGAATATAAATCAGCTTTTACCTTTGAATTTATAAATATACTAAAGACTAGCTTTTCAAGTAGATACACAAAGTAATTTGTGAACACTTGGTCAGACTGTGCTCCCCAGAGTATATCAACTGTAACTTTATACTCGAGTCAATGAAGACAGATGAGTGGTGTGAGAAGCTGTAAGAGACCAGAACCTGAAAAGCAGAGCTTTTAACTAGCAGTCAAAGGCCACTGAGAGACTGATGGAATCAGCCATTCTGCTGAAATCTAAGACCATGCCAAATTGGATCAGTGTCACTTGTGTTGTATTTCCAAAGGAACTAGACTACATTGATTACATATTTTAATTTCTTAATCAGAACATGACAGCATCGCTTCCTTTATGTAGAAAGAGATTCCATCACTTTAACAGAGGTAGCTATTGTCATTTGAGATGCACTGGCTACCAGCTGCTGCTCCAGATAGGACTTCCATAGTCCTGTGCACAATTAATATTACATAGGCAAATAGATATAGTTACAAATATATGCATCATTAGGTGACTAAATCCCAGCACCAGTGATTGTCAGTAAGTGGGTTTAATTCCTGGATACATTTCAGCATCAGGATTAACATCTTTAGATTTCTCTTGCAATTTAAGATAAATACAAACTTTTGTGAGTTTTGACCCTTGAACTTATCCCATAACATTTTCTTAAAACACATTTGCTCCACCTTTTAAATTTGCTGTTCACTCAGGTGCTTCTTGAGCTGTAGTGCATAATATGCCATTGTTTCTACTCAAGAAAAAATTATTTTCACAAACAGGTATCTCTAATGTCTTTGTAGACTTCTTTTGGGATTGTTTACCTAAAAAAAAAATAAAATCCAAATTAACACACTTATTCCAAGAGGAAAGTGTTTTGAAAGTAGATAATACCAGGAAAATGTGCTCTGATTCAGAATAAGATCTGTGCTTAGACTTTGACTGAATTCAATTGTCCTGAAAAGACTTTTTTATTCTATTTTTTTATAGAAAGATAGATATAGAGGTACAGATGGATATGTGCATCCTATCTCAAACCAGGGTAAATTTAAGATGAAAGTAAAGCCTTAGCAATTGCACTTCGTTATATGAAACAAGCTTTTTCTTGTCAAATTCTTTTCTTTCCCAACCTTTTCTTACTTGAAGTAACCTAACCCTTTTCAAACAGAAGCCTGCCAGACCACAGACTTTGTTGTCACTGAGAGAACCCTGGGGTATCACTGAATAGGCACAAAGAACATAACAGTGCCCAAGAAGTAAAGTATGCTTTGTTTAAGCATATTTAGGCAGCAGAACCTGTCTCTTCTCTCAACTTGAACATATTTCACAATAAGTGCAGAAAAACTTGAAGGGTGGGAAAATAGTCTGTTTTAATGCCCTCTGAAATGGTAATTTGCTATGAAATTAACATGAAGGTGAACAGAGATACTCACAAACTGCATGTAAAAAGTGCTGAGCCACCAAAGTTTTTAAAAAGAGAAGGATTTTGATTAGATGTATCTTTTAATGAAATATGATCCTCATGAAGTGAAGCAAAATTATAAACTTTGAATGCAGTTTCAGCTTGTCACTAAAGTTTTGCTTTACCAGAAGCTTTTTCAAATAACCGGAGAACTCACACAAGAACTAAACCCATAAAGGGGCCTTTAAATTGACCCTGAGGTTTCTGTGAACCCATGGATGTGTGCTGAATGTTGATGCAGGTCCTGTTGTGGCTGCAGATGCACAGAGATCCCTGTGTCTCTCAAGAGATAGATTCTGGAGGATCAAATAAAACATGCCTGGACTAGACTGACAAATGAATCCCATTATAAAGAGCTGAAGCAGTTGATTTCTGGCATGGGAACTCACAGTCAGCTGAACCTCAAAAAATCCTCTACACTGTTCAACTACACACAGAGAGGGGTGGAAGATGGCATGGCTGCGTCACTTCCCTCATCTCATTTATATGGATGCACCACCTCTACAGCAAAAAGTGTTCTACTCAGTGCTGCACTCATGAGCTAGGAGTTGCCTATGCCAGCTTTAAGGGAGTACAGTTGCAACGTCTGAGTCAAGCAACTCTTCTGTATGTGTTTTTCCAGAGATGGAGACCACCAATTAATTCTGCCCAGATAACCAAAAAGCTGTTGTGGTAAAGATATGCTTTTTCCTTCAGAGCAGAGCTACTGCAGAACTTACTGACCTGGAACTGAGATGGCCACAAAGCTTTATTTATCCTCAAATAAATCATGTTGGTATAACATATCTTTTCCTAAATAGTGACCAGGAGTCAATATTCAGTTTTTGAAAATTGTTAAATATAATTCCATTCTCATTTATACCAATGTGAATAACAATATTGAAGAATCTGATCCACAAACTAATGATAAACTTTTTCCCTGGCATGAAAAACACACATTTCTGTGTTATGTAACTTGAACTGATTTTTAGCTTTGTTTTCCTTTGTGTTTATTTCTTTTTGTTTATAGTTTTTTGATTTTTTCCTATAGCTTTAATGTGAAAGCAAGTTATAGTCAATATAGACATTCCTAAGAGGGAGAGGGAAATGAAATGTTGTGGATCAGCTAATATATTTTAAAAAAAATTCTCCTTCTATTCTTTTTCTTTTGGATATTTTTTGTTTTGCCTATGGTTTAAAAACAAACTCTTCTTTCTAAGATGGAAAAAGCCATTATGCTTCTGTAATTTTCATGCTATAACTATGAAGCACATCCATTTTCTCACATCCAGTTACCTTTAACCCAAGCACCAAAATTTTAAAATACAACACTGCCTTGTGCTTATGTGGAATACAATGAGGAACAATTCAACCACATGCTGAGGTTAATGATATAATGGTAAGAAACTTACATGTTAATTACAATAAATGTATTTAAGAAGGACATTTAGATTCTTTAGCTTATATAAAGGAAAATACTTATCCAATTCAAGTTAAGATACTATTAGAATCATGTGGCTCCCTTAAGAGCTTTGTTTGGTATGAAATGTTTAAATAGACATTGTAACTTTATATTGAATAGCATTCTATGATGCAACATGGAATAAAATAAAGCCCCACCATCTTTATCATAGAAAAAGACCTACAAAGAGAGAAAAAGACATTTTACAGTGAATATTCCACTTATAAACATTCTTTAAAATTACTTACACTATTACTTTAGCTATACTTAAGTTTAAATTAATTCCTAACTATTTATAATATTCTGAAAGATTCTGCTTTTAGAAACAGTAAGGAAGTATAGCCCTGTTACATGATTTTCCAAAAGTTTTCACAATACACCAAAATTCATACTAACACCTTTGCTATCAACCACCACTATATGTTTTTTTCATATATATATAAACATTTTCTGTTTCTGTGATAGACAACCCTTTCTTTTAAGAAATTATTAATGTGAAATTCTGCACTGGTTTAGAATATCTGTTAAAAAATTATTTGCTTTTGCAGATGATAGCAGTCTTTTTTTTTCACATGGGAGTGGTGAATACTTAAATATATTTCACATTCCCAAAATGTGTACCATTTCCCCTGTTTACGTCAATAGGTTAAATATTTTTTTGCCTTTTTCTTTAATATTTTCACATAGTAAGAGGTCAGTTAAGATTGGAAAGGGCATCTGGAGGTCATTTGGTCCAACCTCCCTGCTCAAGCAAGGTCACCTAGATCAGTTTGCCCAGGGCTTTGTCCAGATGGCTTTTGAATATCTCCAAGGAGGGAGATTCTACAACTGCTCTGGGCAACCTGTGCCCAGTGCTCAGTCATGGAGCACTGGATGCCCAGGTCCTTTTTTGCAAAGTTGCTTTCCAGCCAGAGCCTCCAGCATATGCTGGTGCCTGAATTTATTCTGAGGGAGCTGAGACTCCACTGCCCACGTGCCTAGATTAAATCACAGGCAGGTATCTAGACATGGCTGTGCATTTCTGACTCATTACAGATTCATTTTCCAAGTATAGAAATAATTTTCTATTTCTTCATTTCAGTTTATCACAGTTTAAAAATTTTCTGCTACCAGAAAATAAGAATTGCAATTGTCACATTTGCCACCATTTGCCTCAAACTGCTTGCTGAGTTATAATTACTTCACATATTAGACAGCAAATTCTTCACAGGTGTTATAGCATTATAGTTGAATTGCTCAGGGAGTCACCCATGAAGAATGGGAAAAATCATAAAAATAACAGGGTTTCATGTATTTCCGTTTATACATCAAAAATCAATAGTTTCTCTTTCAGAAAATATATGTTGACTTTTTGGCCTCTACTGATGTTATTAAAAAAACTGCAGTGGGAGATTTTTAAGGTTTTTTTTATGTTCTTACTTAATCTTCCACATTGTTATATTCTACTTCAAAACTGCTTAAGAACAGAAGATATGCCTATACTAAAGAAATAGAATTTTGTTGGCAAGAAGAACTTACAACATCATTTAGTTTCATACTAAAAGGTAATTAGAGACAGGTTGAACACTGTCATTTAACATCCATTTTATTTTAGTAAACAAGCCTTTTCTTTATGATGAAAGGCAGTCCATCTATTAGAAACACAATGCGAAAATAGGTCAGTGGTGGATTACTGTGATGCTGTGGAGAGCAGGGTTTTGCAAATGTCACTCTTTATGGGTCCTAGAAGACAGCATGAGAGTGATTTTATGAGCCAAAGTGGATACACAGATTTTCTCAATTCAATGTTTTATACTAAACATACCCTAGAAACAGCAGCAATTAGTCTGAGTGGCTGAAGCCTACACAAATGCAATGCAAGGGCAGTTTGTTTCACTGTTGCCTTCACTGGTTTTGGCAGAATCCAGGTGCAAGAACTGAACAAAGATGTACATACACTATCATGAATATTCATTAAAAGTATCAGATTGAAGATGCTTTGCTTAATTTTTCTTTTATTTATTTCTCCTTTGATGCAGCTTCAAACATGAATAATCAGTAAAACTATTTATTTCTAATGAAGTATTAGCAAATACATGTATGTTTTTCTTCTTGTAAAGAAAGTTCTTTCTATGTTTTACTCATTCAGCTTGGGCAAGAAAACATCACATGATAAGCATGTTCTAGCACTGTTCAGATTTAGCATATTCCTGCCAGCAGTCTACATATAAAAATTATTTTTTAAAAGTATGTGATGAATAAATTTGAATTGCAAAAAGCTTTAATTTTCAAATTTAAAAAAGAAAAAAGGCTCATAAATAATTTCTGTGTGATTTGACTATGAGAAAAAGCTAAATAGTCAAATTACTAACTGAAGAGGACTTACTCAGATTTATCTGAGATATTATTATAGGTAATTCTCAATAAGAATGCAGCTCACTTTTTGTGGATTTCGCAGTCAGTCACTGGAAAAGGTCAATAGTTTCAGATTCAAATGATGGCATTGATTGATTTCTTAACCAAGTACAGGAGTGTAAATAAAACTAAAATTTTGTTGAGTTGGTTTAGTTACTTATGACTTTGCTATGAGGATGATAATTTTTAAAGAGGTCAATGTTTGTATTAGAAAGTGAATAATTACTTAAAAGGTTTGTTGGGAGGACAGGGTTATAATTGGTAGATTTGGTGAGGAGGAAGGAACAGTTTTGCTCAAAGTGACTTTGCAGCTGGGAATGCTAAAAAAAGTTGGTGTGGGAAAACTGCATTTCTTATGCCTCCTGTTGGGAGGAGAAAAATTCCTGTGGAAAGATAACACAGATAACACTGCAAAGCTTTTTGCTATTGTGAGGAGGCAGCAAGCCCCCCACACTGCCCACAAGGAGGAACTGAGGGGAATGGAGCCTGTGTGCCCTGTGTGTGGTTCAGCCACCTAAAGAAGGTAATGAAATACCTTCTTTTTCAGCAAGAAAATAAATCTACTCTTTGTATTTTGGCTGTGGTTTAATGGCTGTCCTCGCTTACCTGTATGTGTTGATTCACACAAGATCCTTTTGCTACAAGACCATTGCTTTGCTTCTGTAAGCCCAGGCAGGCTACACTGATAAACAGCACACCCATAACTTGCCCAAGCAATATTCTTATTTTGCTTCTATAGGATGATGAACAGGTTTTGCTGGGCTGGTTGTGTTTCAGCGTGTCTTGTATCTTACCCAATGTGCTTGATTGATTCTTTTTCTCCAACATGCAAATCTCACAATACCATACGATAAACCAGCTGATCAAAATTAGTGTTTCATGTCACAACTTGTATAGTATGACATGCTACAGCTGTGATATTTTTATGAGTTATCTGAAATACTTTGCTAGCTACTGTGAAAGAAAATATATTTCTTTGAAAACTGTACCACTTTCACCTGGGATAGAGTTCATTTTCTTCTTAGTAGCTCCTGGAGTGCTGTGTTTTGGATTTAGTATGAGAATTATGTTAATAAGAGACTGATGTTCTAGTTGTTGCTGAGTGTTCATCCTAAGTACAGTTTCCTGTTCTCTGCCAAGGAGCTGCACAAGAAGCTGTGAGGGAGCATAGCCAGGACAGCTGACCTGAGACAGCCAAAGAGATAATCCACACCACACAACATCTTGTCCAGTATATAAATTGGGGACAGTGGCCCAGGACCCATAATTTTTCCTTTTTTACTTATCCTTCTTCCCACTGGAGGAGGAAAAACTGGTATTCACTCACTAACTGGGGTTAAACCATGACAAAACCCTTACTTTTCTTAGTTCTGTGGAATTTATGGATAATAATTCCAACCAGTGACAACTTATCTCTTCCTTTGTAGAAATGTCTCTCAAATCTCTCCATAATCTGATCATATTTCAGTGCAGTTCCTGACTTGTATATTGCCCTCCTTTCACCCAATAATATGGTCTTGCTGTGAAATTAGAGCCATGTCTGACACTGAATACAGGCAATATTAATAAAGCATTTAAGTAGTGCTGGCTGCCTTTTCAAACTTTTCAGAGAATGAAGAAAAAAGTCATTAACTCAAATGAGTACTCACACAGAAACGTACATTCATTTTAAGTATTCAGAAAAAATTCCACTAGTATACTTTACTGTATGCATGTACACTTAGGAACATTTCCACAGCCAGGAAAGGAGTGACACCAGGGTAACTTCTCTGGTCCAAGAATTCAATATGTTCTCTTAGCTGAGGCCTTGTTATTTTTTTCAGTGTGTCTCAGCATTCCTGTAGGACTACTGGCCTTGATTATTTGGAAACATCCAAGAAGAAATTGAGAGTTAACTCTCTTAATTTCAGATATTTAATTACATGTGCAGTGTGTATAGCACTTCTATAGCACACATGCAGACATCATAAGTTATGAATGACTGAATGAATCCCATCTGTAATATTTAAATATTAAATGTCACAAGTCACAAAAATAAATATTTAAAATTAATACTTTAAATATGGACTATAAACACATATAATTCAAACTTCCCTATAAAGACCACTGAATGTAATCTAAACAACACTCCAGCTGTTGAATACTTGCGCATCTGACATCTTAGGATAGTTTGTTGTCAATACAGAAGTACACTGTCTTAATGGTGCCTATTTCACTCCATTACTCTCTAAAAATATGATAAATTGCTTCTAAAAATGAAGATTTGTCTCCATTAATTAGAAACATAGTCTAAACAAACTTCTGCTCTCTCTGATTGTCAGGATCTTAGAGGTCAAATAATTTGCTCAAACTTCCATGCCTAGGGCCTTTTGAGACTCTGGTATGTATGACAGTATGTGTACATAGCTAGGAGATGTGGCACAGGATCTATGGGAAACCTCCTGCAGCTGCAGCTGGGAGCCAGGCAGGGCATCTTTGGGCAGCTCAGATGGCAAAATATCACCATGTGGAGACAGTAGAACTAAAATCTGTGAGCATACATTTGAATCTTCATTTTGAAATGCAACACACGAGAGAAAAGCTGCTGCATTGTCTCAGGATAAAAAAAAAAAAAAAAGCTTAGCTGAGGATTGCATTGGAGGATTGCATTGCTCCTCTTACTTTTTCAGGAATAAATCCCGAATGGTTTGCATAGCCTCTGAATAAAATCTATGGTCACAAGTCCTCATAATTACCACTCCTGTTAATTGTCATTATCTTCTCCTTTCTCTGCCTCACACCTTCTCACCTCACAGACTATATTTTTAGCTCTGAAAAAGAACAAATAAAAATATGTATCCAGGTTAGCAGAACCAGAAGTTATCATCAAGTTGAATAAAGAAAAAAAAGCATCTTCCCTGTGTCAGTACATGTGTAATTATTCTCACATGCAGTGAAGAGCAACAAGTAACAATGCTGGAGACTTTATATTTGGAGAATGCTTTGTCAGTTTTCACATAGGTTATACCTCCTGTGATTTGGTGGCATTAATTTCCCTCTTCTCTTTTCATTTTGAATAGGAGTAAAGATTTAAACACTAGAAAGCATGCATGCTGCAGCAAATAGGTTAGAGGAATTCTCCGGTTATAGAAGTTCAACCAACAGTTTTCCCCAATTCATTTTCAAAGCTTTTCAACAGCCATTGCTGGCTTGTAAATTTTTCTTTACCTTGCCCAGCATGTAAAACTTGCAATGTATGTAGACACTCAAATATACTCAGCTTACTTCCCATCCCAGCTGAATGAGTCTCATGATGGAGCCATCCTTGTTTCAGGCCAGTGAATAGAAATTAAGCCTTTGCATACAGGATATTTGGACAAAAATCCATACATGAGTGACAAAGGGAATGCATTAACAGCTGTTGGGTCTCTAGTACTTCTGCCTCTGCATTGATTGCACTGACAGAAAAGCTAATGAACATCTTGTTCAGGTACATCTGTTGCAAGGCTGGAAAGTTCTGGGGTGGGTAGAAATGGAGCCCTGATACAAAACCTGGCCCAGCTATTTCATCCTGCTAAGTTGAGTTACAGTCCTCAGCAAAGAGAGTAAAACCAAAATGTTTCAATTTTGGTGCTTTATCATAATTTCCAGAGTTTAGAATTACACATTAACATAATTTCCTTACTCATATTGATAAAGGATTATCCTGATTCCCAGACATTCTTCTAGCTAAAGATCCTTTTTCTTCCCCTCAGTCTTCCTTCCTCATTGTTGATTTTAAAATAAAATGATAGTAAAATATTACTTTAGTAAAAAGGCATCTCTAGGATGTATGTTGGTTGTCTTTTTTTATAGCTACATTTCTTTACTAGCATTAAAATTCACTAAACTTGATACAAGCATTCAGCTTATCAGCATCTTTATTCTCAAAGCTTTTTAGAGTTGTGAGAACCTCAATTTTCAAACAAAAACCAAATTTTCATGTCATAGTTGACACTTCTGCTTACTGACCTCTTACTGAAGCCTCCATTTAACTTTAAGCCATCAAGCATGCTTTGGGAAATTCCTTCATGCTTTGGGAAGTGCCTTCAAGAGAGCTTTACCTGTACACAGCATCTGAAATAGGGCATCTGAATTATTTTCTAAAGGTCTGTTTCTAAAAATCTGCTTTTTGTACCTGTACCGAAAAAAACATATATTCTTAACATTAAAGTTACCTGCTACAATGCTAAGTCCCAGCCTCTTCAGGAAATCAGATTTGTTATCTATAAACAGATTTAGGGGGCCAAATTTGGAAAAGGAGAGTTTTAACCTGCCAAGACAATTTCTCAACCCCGCCAAATTCTATCCTTGAAATCACTCACCAAAATGACCAGTGAGTCAGTAGGCCAAATTAATTCAGTTTTGGTACATATCTGTGAGAAAATTGAATAGCTTTTCCAGCACAGAAAGGGAAATGCCTCCAACATTTGCAGAAAGCCAGGGGCTATGTGGCTTTTGGAGCAGCAGGGAGAAGTTAAATAGACTGGGAGCTGGCTATAGAGAGAGAGATTGGTTCTTGGATATCAGGATGAAAGGCTCAGAGCTGGCACGAGAAACTATATGTTTCTGGCAAAGGGGTCTATAACAGCCATGAAAGAGCCTTGTGGGTGGCCCACTAAAAAGGGGGTTACAGCTGGGTCTGAAGGAGGCTGGCAGAAGACAGTTCCTGGCTGTTAAATTTGCCAGCCTGTGTATGCTTGTAGCAAAGCAATGACCTACGGGGAGCTGTCTGGACAAACTCCACATCTATACCCAGCAGGCATTGGGATGTCTCTAGGGCTGAATGAAGCACCATGATCCTACATTGGTTGCTAACTATTTGTATACCCAGAACATGAAAAAGAATTTTCCTCAGAAACAAAGGTTGAGAAAGGGTACCTTCATTACAACACGATCAAGTGAACACAGAGAATTCTTCAGAAGTGTTTATTCAAACACACCTGTAATCCTCTAGGTATTAAAATTGCACAATGACCATACACTACCTTTTCTAATTCTTCACTCACCTTAAAATTTTAAAGTATTTACAAAAAAAAAAATAGGTGTAAGATAATCTATTTATTTTTTGCCCTACCCTCTGTGGACTCAGAGTGCGAAACAGTATTCTGCTAAGAAAATGAATCAACAAAAGAACTGTTAAGGAATTGTTGTTTTTTTACAACAGCATTATATAATTGATGTAGAATTAGCCTCTCAAGGCTTCTAACTTCTAGGCCCTTTCTATTATTGCTGCCAATCACTTAATGCTCTTTTCTACATGACAACACCAAAAGCAATATATTGAATTTCACCTTTATTGAAATTCTCTTTTTTATATCTGATGATTCTTTAGCTGGTCATGATCTTATTCAGTGAACATTGCCTACCATCTTCACTCATGCAGTTTTTCATTAAAGTTCTTTCCAAACTATCTAAAAAACTATTCATTCAAGCTATTAAAAATATTGAAGAATACTGAGCACAGGACAGAGCCCTAGAGAGTGTGACATAATAAGAAATGGTTGACAAATAGCTCTAGAGAAGATGTGTGCTTTTAGCTGTGAACCTGCCAAAAACATCATGTATACATGACTTCCTTGAGAGAAAGTGCCATATGGAAAGATCTCAAAAGCCAAAAGTCAAGACACATCCTGCTGTTGCCTCTTTTTCTGCATGTGGCATGATTTTCTCTGGAGAATAAAGAAATTGCAGTGGATTCATGTATAATTATTGAAAAATTATTTGTATTTTTTTTTTCTCATTTCATTGTTATCCTTTAAATTCTTACAAACTTTTAAATCATTTGATTCTGATTCTTCCAAGCTATCAAAATGGAATGTTTTCATAATTCCATTCTACCCTTTTCAAAATTGGAAATATCTTTGCTATCAGGTTTCCTTGGATGTCATGATTTCTGGAAGAAAATCACTGTAGGTTTGGGAGTTGCTATAATACACTTCATCAGGAACTCCCAAATTTGAGGATAACTAAAATAACTTCAAATGTTTTTTAGCCTAGGTTTTTACACATGGTTTTACTTTTAATTATTTTAACCATATAGAATTATTTAATTATTTTAACCATATAATTTTTTGCTGTACTTGCAATAAAAAAGACTTTGAATTTCTGTGCTCATTACTTCCTTCCTTTTCCTGGTAAATACTCAGCTCATTCTTTTATTTCCCTTTAATTTACTTCTAAGATATAATTAGAAGGTTTTCCTCTTGTCTGTTTTCTCTTTTTAGTCACCTAAACTTAAACATTCCATTGTATGCTCTCAATCAGTTGGATTTTAAATAATAATTTTTAACAGTAATAATCTGTCTCAACTAGCTCAGCCTTTTGGCTCAGTTGCACCATTACAGATTACTTCTACTTTTATCAATCCCCAGGGACATTCAGCAGTTTGGCCTTTGGTTTCTTGGAAGCCAACACTTAAAGTCTATTCATTTTTGATCTGTCGTGTCATTATATACTATGGGGTTTCTGACTTTATTATTTAGCCTCTTGCTGAGACACTTACATGAAGGAGGTCAGAAGAACAGGAGATTCTTGAGTCATAAGAAGGTGATGTCATAGATTATGGCGATTAATCATCATAAAAATCCTAAGCATACTAAAAAATGAAAATCAAAAGTGTACTGCTTTTCAACTTTCTCCTTATATGAAAAGAGCATCTATTGGCACACACAGGAGAATTACTTTCATTGTAAGCTAAAGTAACTTCCTGCACACTGAACTGGTCCTCTTTCTCTTCTGTTGAGATTCCCATTCCCATGAGGAAGGAAAGCTGAGTGTCTTTTGTATTCTCCTGTGCCCTGAACAGAAAGTGAAAGGTCTTGCCTGGCATAAAGGAACTGAAATAAGTAGACAGTGTATGCAATGGTGGCCTCTGGGAATGGTTTCAGGACTTTGTATTTCCTAGTTATTTTGTGCCTTTTTCTCAAAGGGTAAACATTTCAAGCTAAATTATTCAGAAGGGATTTAGGAGGTGTTTTCTTTAAGTTCTGCAGAATACAAATGTGTGGAGAGAAAGAAAAATCAAGCATTCTGCTTTGGTTTTGTTCACTGGTTACACTGAGATCTTTGAGGAGAAGGGTTGTATAGATGTCTGGGGTAATCCAGTTCCCCCTCTTCCTGAGTAGGGTTTTCACAGGAAGGCGCTCCAAACCACTACTGGAAGAGATCTATCTCAAGCCTTGTTAAGGAGAGAAAAGAAAAATCCTAACAGATGAGGAGCCATGATAAAAATCTGAGTGGACTTTGCTACCAAGACAGTGCATTAGTGATATTTCTCCAGCTAAGAGAAGACACTGAGTACTTTCCAGGAGATGGCATTATAGAAATGTGTGGTGTATTTTAGCAATGCAATAACAGCACAAGGACTCAGAGTGCAGAGTGAATTCACTTACCTGAAAAAAATACCTTCCTTACATGTAGGTGGAGGAATGTAACTCCCTAAAGGTAGAAATTGAGGTAGAAGCCATCTGCTTCTGGACTCTCACATTGACAATACAATATATGCATACACAGAGATGTTTGTCATTTAAACAAAAACTAATTGGTAATTACTAGAACCATGGTATGCCCCAGCAGATATAATCTGCATGAAGCCAGAAAAAACTGTTTGACCCAGTATAGCAAAGCCTCCCCCAAGGACTGCTGGAAATGTTATTTTCCAGACTTGTGCTTCCTACAGTACACAGCAGCAGATGGCCAGTCAGCACTCTGGGATATGATTGACTGTAAAACAGAGGCTTGACTTTATTTTGTAATTTTAAAGACTCAAAATTTTGAATGTATGCATTTTGAAAAAGCTGTGAGACTGCTTATTTGGGAGGTAAGTAACGGGTGAATAGAAGTTATTTCTTTACAAGATATTTTACTCTCTAGAGACACTAAAAACTTCAGGCTTGTTTATGCTAAATAACCTGCTGAGCCCATGTGTCTTGGTTAGGTTAAATAACACTGAATGCTCTCAGTGGGGTCACCAACTTTCTTCAATATTCCCACAATGGAGTTTGAGCAGCGAAAGAAGTAGTGACCCCAGAAAGCTGTGACCCTCATGGAATACTGTCCCCAGGAGGACAGAGGCTGCCCCTTTTGAAACTGGGCATTCTTGTACTCAGGCATCCATCCATGCTGAGCATTATTCCACTTATCTTTTATTATGGATTTGGCATAATGCTATGTGATACAGGAGCATGTATTTATATTTAAATATTATGCTGACTGCAGTACAATTACCCTTAACAACTGGTCCCAGGACAACAATTCTATTTTAAAGCATTGTTACAGATATTTTTATAATGATATTGTTTCATGGTTGGCAAGGTTGTAGGTGACAAGGTGCAGGCAGGCACCAGAGATTGTGAAGGTACTGACTTTCCATACATGAGGTCCAAGTGCATGTCCTTGTCCTCTGTCTTAGCTGTGACACTTTATGTAAGATTTTTCAAGCTAGGACATCTATTTTTGTGCATTAACCCTATTAAAATAAAATACTTCAAGAGAGCACTATGCTTCTTGGGTTTAAAATTTAGTACACACTTATGAAGCTCACTTACCTGTAGCTTGTGAACAAGGGTCCTCCAAACCCAAATTAACAGTAAATGTAAAGTACTTATGACAGAGCTCCAATACAAAATTTGACATTAAGAACGATAAGAATGAGCTTGATGTATAGGAATGTAAATGCATTTGATTATCTTAATGATATAACATATTGTAGGCTTGACATGTTGTAGCAACATTGAAAAAAATTGAAGAATGTTAAGGATGTTTTCAAGGAAGTAGTGAATTCCTAATTTGCATCGAAACGCATGGAGGTAAGGAGACAGGAAGTCCCTGCTGCAATGCATGACTTTTGAAGCTTGAAATTCTTCTCCAGATGTCAGTGAG
This sequence comes from Thryothorus ludovicianus, assembly GCA_013397245.1. NCBI lineage: Eukaryota > Metazoa > Chordata > Aves > Passeriformes > Certhiidae > Thryothorus > Thryothorus ludovicianus. The sequence continues at coordinate 658,877 of VZTB01003612.1, forward strand.
AGATGTGAAGCATGAAAGCTTGGTTGGAGGTGAGTTAGAATCATGCTTTGCTGTTTCTGTTTTTACCTTTCACATTTTGTTTTTAACCCTGATATTAAGAATTTAAGATTGATTTTCTTTTGCTCAAATAAACTTTCATTTGTTTTCCCTGTCATCATTCCAGGGCTACAGTTGAGGCCAAGGGAAGCTGACAAATTTGGCTCACTTTGTTTCTCTGGAGGTAAAGTGTGTGAGTATCAGTCTAATACTCCCGCCATGAGGTGCACTCCAACATGGGGCTAAATGCTCTCAGCCAGGCTGGAAGGGTCAGCCAGGGCCTGGGAGTGCCAAGCACTCTATTGAAAAATTGTTCCTGGCAGACACAGAGAACACCCCTTCTTCCAGGATCAGGTAACAAAGAAAGACCCCTTATAGCAGACTCCTGGGGAACCTTTCAAATCAGTCCATGGTTTCAAGGGGGAATGTACTAGCTTCCAGCAAAGGAGAGAAGGTTGAAACTAAATTAACCAAGAGAAAATGCTGGACAGTACTGATTTGTGAGATTGCATTTGAAAAAATAATTACAAATGCTTTCTGCAAACTTGCTACTACTGTAAAATATGCAATAGATGATGTTTTCATGAGAATTAAGACAAGAGGCAGCTCTTTTAATCTAATAAATTCTAGGAAATCATTTCTTTATGCAACCCTCTGACCTGAGATGCTGTAAAATACTGGTTTGTTCTACCTATTTTAAAGGTATTGGAAGTTATCTAGTAGTTTGCTTACTCCAGTAGACATTGCAACTATGCTGTAGTTTTTATCACTCCAGCCCATAAAGATTCTCTCTGTGCTGTCAGACTTATGCCTCAGGAAAGTCACTGGCAAAAACTACTTGAAACTCTGCTTACAGCACAGACCCAGGCTTTGGAGGAGCTCATTAATTCTTAGAAGCTGGTTACCAGGATAATTGTTTTCATGGAGATTTCATGGAGACTGTGATCTAAAACCTGATATTTTTTCAGAGTTAAAAGCTAAACAGGATGTGAAGAGTTTCTATTTTATCCTCTCAGATAGGTGACAATTGCTCTGATGTTATTTTATAGCTATTGTTGGATTCTTTTTTTAGATTGAAAACAAAATAACAGGTGAAAAAAATATCATATGGGAAGACTCTTATGGGAGTGCATATCTCCTCTTGTTCCCATGTTCTTAAAATGTTTGTATTACACTCTAATGTGAAATGATGTAAAGGAGGAGAGTGCATTTATTACAGGTAATTCAAAAGAACTGTCAGGGTATTCAGTCCCATATTAAGTCTGTGTTAGAATAGAAACATGAACTATACATTTTCTAAATTCAATGATGTGAAATGTCTTGGGATTGTCATGAACCGGATATCACCAATAATATTAAAAGGAGATTCTCTTTAAAAGCTTATCTGATATTTTGTGTTGTACTATGAAAAGGGCACACTGTGCAGTAAAATAAATACCACTGCCATTCTAAATCATGGGGATAAAAGTGGAAACCAGGCTGCAGAAAACTGCAGAGTGCGTTGAAAGTACTTTAAAGTAAAGCCCTTCAGAGATTTTAACTGCCACAACAAGCAATCCAACTTCATTTAGAAGAAACAGAAAGCAACTGTGCAAAAAGAAAACCCATGCTACATAGAAGAGATTTGAGTACAGAACATGGGGACAACGTGATGGTAATTCCATCTTGAAATGGTAAGTATCAGAAGTGAAAAGGCCTAGTGAAAATAGTAGTGCTCCAGGTACAGGTATTCCATAAGGTCCTAATTAAGCAAAAGAGATTGCCCAAGAATATTAGCAGCAGGAAAGAGCTCCAGTAACCTGAGTACCCTGGCAATGTAATTGATAAATTATTAAACTGGTATTTTTAATCCAGCTGCAGCCCAGGTTAAGTCATGAACTTGTAAACTAAGCATGTGCTGGTGAAACATCAGAAGCTAAGTTTTACCCATGAAATATACCCTCACAGAGAGGTTATCATCCATGGAACAGGCATGCACCTACTGAAAGTAGGCAGCCGTGCATGCAAAATTACCTCCTGCCTGTGAGTGCAGAGGAGCTACTTATATCCCTTCTGTGTCTAATAATGGGGCTCAAAGGAGAGACAGCTTGGATACTGTGTATTGCTAATAACTGAAAAAGGTGCACTGGAGCCTGCATAACTAACTGTAACAGAAAGAGCTGTAGCAATGCCTGTGAGGAATACAGCAGAAAAAAACCACAGAGCTGCGGAAAATAGTTCATATCCCTCTTCTTTAGGGCTTTTTCTTACAATCCTAATTAGACCTGAGCAAATAATTCATTTTTCAGTTTGGTGGCTGAACCCAAAAAATGCTTTCTAATGTGTTTCAGATCAACCTGAATTGATTTCTTTTGCTAACACAAAATCCAGCATTAACAATATTTTATGTTCAAGCACTTCTACATTTACAAAAAGTATTTTGTAACCGCCTTTTTATTGGCATTTAGTTTGGTTGTTTTTTCTCATAAAAAATGAAGGAAAATTTGACTTCTGCAAGGAATGATCAATATATTTTTACTTTAAAAAATTGAAATTTGATCCCAAAGTACACAAATTACTTTGGTCGACCTAAAATCTTTCCTCTCATAAAAAATTCAAATTTGAATGCAGGTACAAATTCCATTATTGAAAGCCTTTACTTTTTTCCCCCTAATTTCACATTACTAGAATTAATTCTGCCCTCATATAAGTGGAGCAATGTAGCTCTTACAGCCACAAGGTCCTGAATCAGCAAAGAACCTGTGTATGTCCTTAATGATAAGGAACCTGAGAAGACATTTATATTTCTGCTTGAAAACTAGGTCAGCTAAAGAAAATTTAAATTAGCTAAACATCATTTCATTAGCTTACTCCTGCATTCATTTCCCTCCTATAACTGTGCAGTAATTTCTCTATTTTTCCCAAATCCTCTCTGTCCTGTTGAGGTTCCAGCTACCACACTCTGAAGGAGAAGTGATTGAGGGCAGCCTGTAAAGCTCCAAATCCAAACTGCTGACTCCTAAACTGAGAAGTTCTCAGGGTTCTTCTGATCTCCAAGGTCTAGTTCAATGCTTTTTCCACAAGCTGTTTTTATCTTAGGCTTATCCTTGCCTGTCTAGAGCTCTCTCCACACTAATTATTGTGCAGATGAGATCCAGCCATATGGGTTAGATGAGACCCAAGGAAGACTCAGGTGAAGACTGCAGCTCCTGTAGTTGGGTGAATCAGGATTTCTGAGAATTCACATAGTGCAAACCTGCAGTTTGAGGAGTTGTGAACCATTCACACCCCACCATCACCCCAGTAGTTAACTCCTTACCAAAAAGAAACAACAGGAGATATGTAAGAAGAAAGTAATTGATTATATCAGCAATTGAGGAAAATTGACTGTGTCACTTGGGCAAAATAAATAAACTGAAGAACAGGAAGAAAAACAATATCTATAATAAATAATTCTTTAGCAATCTTGGCTGCCTCTGGCATCAAGAGTTCCCAGGACTGTTTAAGAGGGATCTTGACTACCATACTGCTTGAGCAAGTTGTCCAAATGACTTTATATTCTTTCAGTTTCTTCTCACTTTTCCTTATTTCATTTACTCATGAATTGTTGCTAAAAACAAGAGTGAAAACATTCCCCTTTACTTAGGGTGTGCTGGAGGAACCTCGCTTCAGGACATTGAAATCACAGCCAGATCCAGAGTCCTTTGTTAAAACCTGTTGTTGGAGAATCCTGTCCCCTGCTGCTGACTCTTTTATGTGCTGTTGCCTCTTTTCTGTGCTGCTGCTCTTGGCAAACTGGGCCTCCTCTCCCCTTCAGAGGGACACTCATCATATTCAGTCTGGGAAATCCCTGTTCCTGGGAAAGGGATGAGGCAGTTCTTGCTGTCTGCTCTGCCAGCTCTGTGGATAGTTCCTATCCCTCCTCTCTGTCTATTCAAGTTCAGGTATAGAAGACCCTCTCCTAGGCAGAAATAGTCCTTGCCTTAGTACAGGTCAGTTTAAAACCACTCTAGTCTCTAAAGCTGTTGGCTGAAACTACACTGACTGACTCTTTTGGGAGATTCAACACCTAGTAAAGGGTCTTGATCTGAGAGTTCTAGCTTGACTTTAAGAATCTATGGCCTTTTATTTCACAACAGCTTTACTCTGACAAGTAGGACAGCCCAAGCATTTAGACTCTGTGACTGAAAATACTTTGAGCCTTGAATTTAGAGCCATATAGGCTTAGATCTGAAGACTTGCTAGTTTAGGTAAGCTAGGCTGACAGAATATAGCCATTATTTCTGAATGCTACGAAACCTAAAATTGTGTATTGGAGTTATAATAAGTAGGATCAGATGAGTCTGGAGTAAAGAGAAAGAGCTGTCTGTGAGACTTCTGACTGAGCAAAAGTCTGAGCGCCATCATTCAAATGAAGTTTCCTACAGAAATAAAAAATTTGAATTTATATCAAAGCCACTCATTCAAAACTATCCCACACTGTAAGTTCTGTAGTGTCCATGTATAATGGTCCCAGTCTGGTTGCTGCACAAGGAGGTTCTATCGAAGGCAAATTCAGCTTTCTCACATACAGTTTTTGAGAGGATGTCCAAGAGACACCTGTCACTGATGCTTTTACTCACCCTTGCAAGTAAGGTCTGAGCAGCATTCACTAGAGATTGTGTGAGAACAAAAAATTGTATCTCCCCAAAGTGTTTAATACATTTCTCCAACTTCTAGATTATCAGTCTGATAGTCTTCACTGGAAAATCAATGCAATAAAATGAATGCATACATAAATGGCAGCAGCATTAAAAGAAGCAGAGTGAAAAGACTTTGAAAGAAATAATTGATTATATCTGACAAAGATATCTGTGAGTTCTGAAATGACATTTAAAAAAACATAAGAGGGGCAGTGAAGTGAAGTCTTTTCTATCTGTTCTGACTACAAATCTAGTGCAAAAATTTTCCCTAACACATAATAATCTTAGCAAAAAAATCCGCTCTATATAGAGAATCAGCTTCACCTTGAATTCCTTCAATATGATGGCAAGCATTTTTTGCAGGTAAAGATGTAACTTAGAAAGGTAAAGACCTTTAGCATGCAAATCTGTGGCTTGTTGCAAGCAGACTGACAGTTTTGTAGGAGAGTAGTATAATTAAGTTGCAAGATTCTTTCCTAAAACAGAAAGACCTTCACTTCTACAAGTGAAATTTACATAAACCAAGTGGTTCATCATGTTACCTTTAAATTCAACTATCAGTAAATTCATCTCCCACTACTCCCTCAAAGGGTTTAAATCTGAAAAATATAGAACTGAAACTGACACATAAAAACTGTGGTAGGGAAAAAGCTGGGAAGATTACAAGGGTAAATGAAACCATGCAAATCCTCATTCTGAGTGAGGATTCCCTTGGTCTAGTAGAGATCCTCTGCACTGAAGCAGTGAGAAGTTATGAGCTCTGGGGAAACAAGGTAGAGGCCACAAAAGAATTTAAAAATTTTTGTGAAAAGACAAGTATGATCAAAGTAAATTGCAAAGGAGAAAGGAGCTAGGAGAAGAACTGGATAATGAGTTATAAAGAAGAGACTTAACTGCACAGTACTAAAGGACAAGCATCAACTAAAGGAAAAGATGTTTTGAGGATGGGAACATTCCTGCAAGTCATGGGTCAGTGCTGCATGTGACAGGAAAGAAGAACCATTCTTGTTTTGAGACCTTGTTCTTGCCCCTAAGTCCTTCTCACAGCATTAGCAGTAGGAAAAAGTTGTTAAATGTACAAAACAGCTGCTGCTGTGCTCTCTGCTGTCTCACAGCATCCTTTGATCACCAAAATATATAAGCAGAAGCCCAGGTTTATTGCTAAGCAACAGACTGCTTAAAAATATACCTGAATTCAGTTGTGTGACAAAATTCTGTTCGTATTAGTAGGACAGAAGCTTGTAGCTCAGTTTAAATTCACATGAGTGTCTTGTTGAAGGTGAGGATGGAGGTGGTAGAGCACACTCTCTGCCAGCACCTTCAATGTCAAAGCAGAGGTCACACGAAGCTAAAACATCAGACTTTAGCTGCTTTCTGTGCAAACCTGGCCTCTGTGGGCTATGGCCACCCTCACACCATCCCAGCCAGAGATGATTTTCTGCTGGGTTTGGCTTTTTCTGGATGCATTCTTTTCCCCCTTGCCCAGTCTAGGACTGATTCACTTTTTTGTTTCTGCTGCAGCTGAGCTTAAGTCAGCTGTTGGTAGGCTGGTTTGAATTTACGAAATCACCTCAAGGAATACTTGTGGACTTTTATTGGTATTATGTTCTGAAAGTACAGCCTGTAAACAAGAGGAAGAAACTGGCTGACTGACCCTGTAGAAAGATTAACACAGAGGTGAAGAGTGTTAAAATGTTTCTCCAAATAAAAAGAGCAGATCAGAGAGAACATGCTCAGAGCCTTCTTGCAGGCATTATCACATTAGTAAAAACCTTGCTTTTGACAAACCTTGCAGTCTGACAGGCTGAGTATTTATGTAAGAGCAGGTACATAATGCTTTCTTTTTCATTCTCAAAATATTGCCTTGGCTATCAGTTTCCTTCCAATGTCAGGTTTTTTCACTATAACCATTTTTCCCCCCTGCATTTATATTCCTTCTTCATCATAGTTCATAGAACCATACAGTGATTTGGGTGGGAAGAGACATTCAAGATAATCCAGTTCCAACCTCCCTACCATGGACAGGCACTCCTTCCACTGTGTTCCTCTGAGGCCCATCCAACCCGACCTCGAACACTTCCAGGGATGGGGCATCCACAACTTCTCTGGCCAACCTGTTCCAGTGCCTCACCACCCTCACAGTGAAGAATCTCTTCCTAATATCTCATCTAAACCTACTCTTTCAGTTTGAAACCATTCTCCCTTGTCTTATCACAACATGTCTTTCTTGTAGGCTCCCTTCAGGTAGTGGAAGGCTGCAATATAATCACTCCAAGACCCACTTTTCCTGGCTGAAGAATCCCAACTCTCTCAGGTTTTTCTTATAGGAGAGATGCTCCATCACTCTAATCATCTTCATGGACTCCTCTGGACTTGCTTCATCAGATCTGTGTCCTTTCTGTGCTGGGGACCTCATGCAGTTCTTCAAGCAGTGGGACACAATTTTTATATATAAGTATATATATGTGGTTGGGTGAGTACAAATAACATATGCCATGTATACACGCATGTATGCATTTACACAGCTACTTATTTTTGAATAAGACACCTGAGAAAAGTAAAATTAAGTGATCTTGCTGCTGTAGGACTTATTCTTCCTTACCCAGCATTCTTCCTACTATTTATTACATTCAATTCTCTCAACACTGTGAAAATGAATTTGTAAGATTTGGAACCTGAGAAGTGTGATTCTGTTCAATTTCTCAAATGAATATGTAATTTTAGTCGATGCTGAAAATCTGCAAAGGAATTAGTTGCTATAACAGCCACTAAAACTGTTAGAAATTTTTGGAGAAACTGACTTATGATATAAAGGTATCACATACATTCGAAGTTATTCTCTTCGTATTTACTAAAGTCACCTAAGGAAAGGTATAAAAAAACCTCAAGGGTCTGTAAAATGATGGCAGTGACAACCAGCTGGGTTCTGGGCAAACACCTTGATGTCGGAATGGCATCAAGGCTTTTCCAGCTCCTCTACAAGAGACAGGAAGAAGAGCAAGAAATACAAAATCTCCCACAGACAGGATCTTCTGCACTTCAAATGTCTGTAATGAAAATGCCCTTGTTTGAGGCAGCCATCTCGAGGTAATTTTACCTAGAGGCAAGACATCTTTCCATTGCCAGATCCAGGGATCAGCCTGACTCATCAGATGCAAGCTATGTGCAATTTTATAGGCTAATTGTGGTTGCAATTAATCTAGTTTAACTTTGTTGTTTAAAAGTTTGAAGATCTGTTCAGTTCACTTGAACCACACCTGTTCAGGGAGCAATCTTAAAATTTTGCCTCATGCTTTAATTTATTGACATAATGGTCATAATTATCACCCCACCTCAGTTAGCAATGGTTTTGATGTGGCTTCTGAGGGCTCAAAGTTGAGTGCATAGGGAAAAATATTCTTTCAAAAAAATGCTGATTTTGGCTTATGTAAAATGCTTCACACAAACATGAATGTCTTTCTAGAATAATCACTCTCTACTCTTCTTGCAAGTAAAAGATACATTCAAGCAACCTCAATAAGAACAACAGTATAGCTCTGATCAAAGCTAATCATAGTATAGTAAAAATCCTCTACTTTCAATGCAATTCCAAAATTATCTAATGCTCACTTCAACAGATCTGAAATATATTTCATCTTGATCAAAGGCAAAAAATGCATTTTCATGTCATCATTTCAATTGTTATCCTATACTAAATAGTAATGTGTATTCTATCATAAAGTTAAAAATAATTATTTGGTTTTATTAATAGATGTAGCATAGGAATTAGCAATTTAATAATATCCATACAGACAATTTTCCACATATGAATAAGAAATATCACAAGAAGATCGATTCAAACTTTTAAATTTTCAAGAATTCTGAAATGTATGGCTCCTTATCTCATTTTATCTCTCAGAATTCCTTGAGAAATGGAAATTCAGATCAAGCCTGGTGAAGTTTTTTGAGGGAAAGCAATACTCAGGTTCTCTGAAGTCTGCTGGAATTCAGCTGCAATCATTTGGATGAATCATGAAGAATTATCCTTTATAAAAATTGCATGGTTATTTTAAAGTTGTGTGACTGTGGCATTCCACTAAAAAATCCATATGATACAAAATAAACAAACTCCTTGAATAATTATTTTTACTGAGAAAGCATAAAAATCCTGTGTTATTTGCACAGGAATAAAGGAAGAGATGATGCATTCTTCAGGTCTTCTCTCTGAGTGTCTCAATATGACTTGGAAAGATAACAAATTTAAGTCTCAGAAAGATCAACCCATTATTGCATTCTCAGTAATTTTAGAAAATGGGAGTGGAAAACCAGTTAAATGGAAGCACTCAGAACAAAGTACTTAGATGTTATCTCAGACTCCAATTATGAAGACCAAAGAGCAAAACCTTCTAGCTATCATTAGCACCACAGGAGATCTTTTTACTAAGCTCATTTAAAACATAGATGTGCACCTAAATCCCTTCTCATGAAAAACATCTTCTTCTGTCTAAAAAATTTCCCTGAAGTATAGATGTTGAGGCACTGGTGTGCAAATGGAGCAATTAAAAGGAAGATTAAAAGAAATTTAAAGAATTTATTTCCTTCATAACAACTTATTACTATTCTGAAGCTCCTCAGAGTCTCATTTGATTTCCCCAATGGATTTTCAGTCTTTTTCTAGTATCAATATCAGTCACATCTCTCCCTGCAGAGTAACACATCTGTTCTCCAGGATAAGAAGGGCAGACAGATACAGAGTTTTTTCTAAATCAAGCCAGAGCTCATTATGCATTTTGTTTTCCCTCTTGCATTCCCACAGCCATAGGAAAGACATAGCAAGTAAGGAAGTACTCACTATGGAGAAAAAAATTATTAAAATTATAAACTACAGTGAAGCCATGCAGTTCTCATGAAAGTCTGATATATTTAAATAAGCAGAACTCGCTTTTACTGGGGGAAAAATATATTTATTTAATTTTTTTCCAATGAAAATTTAGGACTTTGCCTTTTTTTCACAGAGAGTAACAAAATAAATAATTGCTTTTAAAATTGAAGTGATCCCAAGCAGCTTACAGAGTTAGGGAATTTCGCAGAAGCAAAGTCTTTATGAGGAAAAATATATGGCTTTATATGCCCCAAAGAATGGCCTTTTTTATTTGAAAATTTAGTGGCTTTAATCCTCAAGGGGTTACCTTAGCTTTCACTTCTCTTAAAAACAAGCTACATGCAAGGAACCCAGAACAGACCCATTTTGACTTGAAAAGCTCTTTATAGCTCTAGCTCTTTTAATTTGAACATCTCTGTTGCTGCTGAAACAGCATGGTCATGGTCAATATGATCTCCATAGCTGCCTCAAATACAAGCTGCAGCTATTGGAAATAGCTGAGTCAACAGTTAGGATTTTACTGAGAAAATGCTTTCCCAGCTGGATTAACCAATAATAAAAGGTGGCAAAACACCTTCTACCATCTTTCTGTCTAAACCCCTACATTCCACCTCTTACAAAAGGATACAGCCACACTCATACATGTTTGATTTCTCTTACTTGGGTCCAGATACTGAGACAAGGTGAAACCTTCACCTCATGTAGGGTGCAGGAACTAAGTTTGGTGAAAATTTTGAGAACACCTGAGGTTCAAGACTTAGAACCTGCAGTTGTCTCCCTTCACTTAAAGACATACTGACACTGTGGGCTGTCAAATATTTCATTTGTACTCAGCTGCCTTATTTAATTGCCTTTATCTGCTTCTATATGAGCAATTGCATAGGCACTCTACTCTTAAGACAGTTCAACCTGTAGTTCCTAGGGAGTGCAGAGGAAAAGAGTTCTCCAGCTGTGAACCAACAAAAGAGAAATACAGTGAAAAAAACAGACCATTCTTGGAATAGACTATAAAATATGTGAAAAGACTTAATAGAATTTAAAAATTAAGGAAGAGACAGGAAAAGATAAACTACAGAATAATGTACAAAAATCTTTCTAAGAAAAAATACAGAGGAGCAAAAATAAGTTTACCATTGGCACTGCTGAGCAGTCTGTGGCTGGAATATGGAGTGAAATCACTTTATCCCTTTGTCACTTCTTGAATTGCAGTTCAATTTATGCTTGCTAATCTATTACTCTTCATCAAAGCATTACAAAACCTTATCTTACATGACTTGGAAATCAAAATTAGTCTGTGGAGTTTAAAAATTTTGGAACCTGTTTTCTGCCCAAAAATAACAAAATAAGGATGGTTATCTCACTAAATACATGGTACCTTACAAGAATTTAAAGAAAACCAGAAGAGGCATTTCCCCAAATTGCTGGATGGAAAATTGACATCAATACTGTTTTAGTTTCAAGACTGGACTAAATCACATTTCATGCTTTCATGTCTTCTAGATAGTTTATTTAAAACTTTTGAGAATACTTTTGTACTTTGTTTCTAAGATCTTAGAATTCCAAACTGCAACTGCATGAATGCAGGTGGAGGGCACTTTACTGAGCTGTACTTCTGTCCCTTTGCCAGCTGTAGATGGAGCAAAAGACAGTTTCTTCTCAGGAACTTCTAAACACTTAGGATGGGAGAAAAGAAATACCATGTTTATGACAACACACTAAAGAGTAGTAATGATTTGCGAGGAGAAACATGACATCTTAAATGTCCTTCAATGCAAGTCATTTGTGGGTTTGTGGATATTGCTAGCATCAGACCTGACAGTTTTGGGCTTTGGGCAGTCTATTCAGATGACTGTATTGTTTTAGCCTTTGAAGGAAGCATACAAGGTTGGTGGCTTCATGTCCTGGACAGTAATTTCCAGTTACAGCAAATGGAAGCTGAAAGTGATGTGATTAACATTTACAGAGCTCATAATAAGGGCATGCTATAAGAGTCACTATAAGGCATTGAAATAAACCTTCCTCTTTTCCAATCAGCAGCATGGAATTCAACCATCCAGCTTTCACTAGCTCCTCATCATTTTTCTGAGAGCAAGAATGTAGTTCTTGCTCTCAGTATACATGGCTCAGTTTCCCCATTTCAGTTCCTAGGAACAAATAATTCTCACTTCCTTTTCAGAGCAAAAATTCAGGTAACCAGTGAATGAAATGAGACATAGCTTCATGATCACTACTATTCAGCAGTGATCTCCAGTAAGTATTTCTTCCTCCACTCCTGCATCTTGGCATCATAGAATCATAGAGTGGTTGGAAGGGATCTCAAAGATCATCCAGTTCCAACTCCCTTGCCTTGTACAAGGACATATTTCACTAGATCAAATTTCTCAGAGTGTTATCAAAAATAGGTAAAAATAAAATTCCTTAACACCAATGTACCATTAAGAAGCAGGCATTCCTTAATCTACGAGATGCACAAGGGGGTATCTCCTCCGAAATATCGTTCATCTTGACTACAGAAAGTGTTTCTGTTTATATACACAATTTTACATTTATATTAGTTGATTTTCCTGGAATAAACATCAATGTGATAATAATTTTCTCAAAAATCATTAATATATGTTCCTTTCCCTATGCTCATACATTCTTCTGTCCCAGAGATCTCTTTGGTAGTCCTAGGTCAGTGAACCCAAATTCATACTTGACTGCCTGGTCAGCTGGTTAAAATGTTGTCATAACTGGGCTGGATACTCTCCAGTTCTTCTTGCTTAACATCATCCTATAGAATAAGCATTGTGAAGATCCATAGGCTAGTGGTTTATGAAGAATAAGTGTTGCATCAATCCACCAGGTGCAAACAATTCTTCATCTGGGAACAAGAGGTCCATCCACCGTGGTCTTGAACACTTCCACTGATAGAGCATCCATAACTTCTCTGTATAACCTGTTTTAGTGTCTCAGCATTCTCACAATAAAGGCGTTTTTTCCTAATCTAAACCTACTCTCTTTCAGTTTGACGACATTACCCCCTGACATACAGTCCTGTCACTATCTGCTCTTGTAAGAAGCATCTCCCTTGTGGGGTCCCTCCTGGGAGATCACAATTAGGTCACCCCTAAGCCCTTTATTTTCAGAGGGGCAGAATCCCTTGACCTGCAGGCCACACTGCTTTTGATGCAGCCCAGGATATAGTTGGCTTCTCTAAAGGCTCTCAGTATTCCCATTAAACTTTTACAAGACATCCAGGTGCTCTGCTTTCTGTCTGTATTTTCACATTTCCACTGGAATGGCAAGTACTCTGCTGTAAAAGATCTAGTAGTTCTTTAGCTTAAGGAACTACATATTCTCTAACCAAATTCAGAAGTTGTATTTTCACAATATTTGTATTTCCACATTATTGTATTTCCACAATATTGCAATATTAGCTAGGTGCTAAATTCTATGAATTACTGAAGTAAACTAACACTTCCTCAGTATTTTATTCAAGATTGCCTTGAGTCTTACCCTGCTGCTATAATCATACTGATGTTCCCTTGTGACTGTGTTTCTATGATGTTACAGAGTGTTGAATCTATGACTCATCTCCATTTTAAAGTCAGTATGCACACATACACAAAAATATCAAAACGTTTTCATCGCTTCACCTTTTCAAATCTGGTTTACATGCTATTTGATGTAAAACACAGAAGGCTTTTCTATCATAAATGGTGAATAATAGTGACCACAACTAATTTTTTAAGTCTTGTCAAGGTAGGAAGATTGAACTTGCTCTTTTAGTGATGATCCAGACGTGTGTGTAGCAGGTACTGTTTATTAAGTGGTGTGAAGTGTAAGTGAAGGACCAATACATCCCACTCATTCATTTATCAGACCCTGTGTCAGTGAGATAACTGCATCCCAACATATAAGCCATATTTCAGAGGTACATGTCAGATTTGACTTAAGTTGATGGCAGCATGTGTGCAAAGTGTGTTTCAAAAATCAGATGCCACGATGCATTCCTAAATCCACAGAAGACATTGAGAGGCCCCTCTTTTCTGTGGAACAGCTGCCAAGTTCTAGAGCAATGAATTTTAAAATTGTACATTTCCGAATGCCAAATTCCACAAGATCAAAGAAATTCTGACATTCCATTAGTAATTATCCATAAATTACAATTAAAAACCATCAAATGTCAGAATTTTCCAGAGACCATATTTACTCCCCCAAAATGCACTACATTATGTTTCAAATTTATGAGTTTTTATTTATTTTTGCTTACAGTCTCATTATAGAATGATGACTTACATCCTGAAAATAGCTACTTGATGTAAGTGGAGCCATGGACAGTTAGCTTCAGCATAGACACATCAGCGCAGATGTCTGAAGTTAGACAGGATGAATTACAACTTTTGTCATTCAGATGTCATGAGACCTGAGACATATAAGGCAGCCTGACCCATTGCCCAGCACAGACTGCAGAACATTACCCAGCAATCCTTTCCCCTAATAGATAGAGAACTAGTAGATAACTGATATTCCATATCTTGAATGAGGTGAGAAAGTCAGGGATAGGCAAAGTAATATAGATTATCATGGATAATATAGAATCCCTTACTCTAGAACCAAGAGAGACAACAGCCCACTATAGTGAATAAATCTGTCTCAAGCAAACAAGCAAGGCTTGAAATTTGAATCAGGCATCAATTTCCTAGAAGTTTTGTTCCAGTTAGTACATAAAAAAAGCTAGAAATATATATCCTCTACCCAATTATCTGCTTTAAATTCTAGATACTGTCTTTACCTGCTAGATTAAAGACTGATTGCATCTGCTGCTCCCTCCCCTTTTTAAAATATACATATGTATGTTTATATTCTTATAAATATCCAAGTTGTATCTTGATTTGCTTTGCTTAAATTATGAACAATTACCTCACTGTAACATACAAACACTTCATAAACTCTTGCTTTTTTGGTAAGAGGTGGCAAGTATAATCTACTTTAATGTAATGTCTTCACTGTGAGAAAATAAAAATAGATGTATCATACCATATTTGTTGCAATGAAAGTTATAATGTTTACATCTAGCTCAACTGGCAGCAATTAAAACTTTAGAAAACAGCTCTTAATAGGATCAAAAAGGTCTTTTTCATTTTCTTCCTTCAAATGAACATCAAAGCCTCCAACTGCTTGTATAATGCCATTAAGCTGCTCTATATAAATATGTACTCTGCCATCTGACAGTAAGGCACAATGAGTTTTTGGCCAAATAACAGTTGAGCTGCAATGTGACCATTGCAAAACACAGTACTGTGGGTAGGGGAAAGAGAAAGTTTTACTGCGAAGGCATCATGAAATTCAGCTGAGGTAAATCAGCTGAAGAATCACCATTCTGGTTCTAAGAAGCCAGGTGTCCAAACACATCTTTGGATTCATAGAATATGAGCATGAAAACTTATACCACAGCCCCAAAAAACCTCTCACAGTGTCACCTAAAAGCAGAATTAGATCATATTTCTGCCTTAACTCTTGGAGACAGTCATATCTGTCAAGTAGCAAAGAATGCACTGCTCTTTTAGGCTATGGTGATCCTGTGAGATCTTCTTTTTGAACCTACTTACATCCTCTGAAAGGCTGGACTGACAGTGAATTTCAGATCTGAGAGGAAGAGTTTTAGCTGGTTCTTCTACCCAAAAGAAAGTATTAATTCCATGCTGTTTGATCTTTAGATGTGGTCTCTTCAGGATTTGAGACATACTGACTTCCTTAAATCCATAAGATTTATGCAAAGCTTGAATGAGGTAAAAGATAGATGCTAATATTCTCTAAAAGAACACCACATAGGAGTACACATTGCCCTGGCCAGGCAATTTGAACTTCCTGTGTGTGAAGGGCAATAAATAATTCTGTGCTTTACATACTTTTTGAAAATAGCACAGAATATCTGGTGTTAAATAAACAATGGTAAATTATGCTGTACTACACTACTACACACATATATGAACAGATTGTTTCATCTATTAAAACAAAGGAAAACTAATTGCTTGCTTAAATCAAGACTTCATTTGGAGACATTACCTTCATTCCTTTTTCTTTCCAAACATCACCACAATATAACAATTCCTATCACTTAAGGGAAAATCAGTTTTTAAAGAATAACATAACATTGTTTCAGACCTCAGCAGAAGCTTAATCACACAATCAGCCTGGAGATACTTTCCCTTTTATGGGTAAATGAGGTCATGGATTTCTACATTCTTAGAGCAGATGTATAAAACTCTAAAACTACTGGTCCTAAACAAAGTTTGCATTTATTTTAACATAATTTATGAGGTGCATACCAATATCTAGATATTCAAATAGTACTTTTCTCTCTAGTAGAGAAAAAGGACCACTTGCTACAGGGTATATAACCCTTTCATTGAAAATTGAAAAGCATCTGAGATCAGGAAAAAAGGGCAAACTCCACTGACCTCTGGGCTCCAGAAATATCCAATATCCTAATTTATGTACCTGTTTCCCTGACTAGCTATTCCCATGGAATTTAACTTATCACCTAAAAGTCCTAAGGAAATGAAATCTTCCCTCTATCTGAAGAATTTTTTCTCCTTTCTCAGATACTACTTTGCAAAGAATTAGGGATTATTATAATGAGGTATTCACAGTGTATAAATCCAAAAGCAAAATGCATCCTTCAGCACAATGTAAAAACCCAGGATAGATTGATTCCTGCAAAGCTGGAAGGAATTATCATTGCTTAATGTAAAATCTTCAGAAGTGCCTAAATTAGTCTCTTGAAGTCCATTTTCCAAAAATGACACACTCACTTAGAAACATAAATCCCATAGAAGCCTTATGATTATTGTAGCCTAATGGTTACTTCATTGCAGGTGAGCAGCAATACCTGCTATACTTAACCTGCTAAGCTCTGCATATGAGGTTTTGGTGGGTCTTCCTTTGCAGGTTAAGTACAGCTAAATTTTTTTTACTTCCCATGTTACAGGCAGGCAGCCTGTTATGAAGGCCTACTTGACATGCGGCAGAAGATTAAGTTATAGTAATTCATGATTAGAAAATTATATCATGGGACCTCAGAGCTTATGAATATACAAATTCAGCTCATGAGAGGTTTTTGACTCATAGCCTAAACAGAATTGCACCCAGAAGTTCCTCCAAACAATCCCACAGCAGTTCACTGAATAGACATGAATGCGTTTTCTTGAAAGCTTGCTTTATCCTAAGAAATAGCTACAGATTTTTCAATTCTCTGAAATATTATTCCAAATGTTCTTACACACAGGTGTGTATTTTAATATAGTTTCAAAGAGAATGTTTACTGAGAGATTGTGATTCTTTGTATTCCTTCATTTCTTCGAACAATGTTGGGTTATCCAAGTTTTCAAGTAGCTGTGACTCTTCTCAGCATGCAAACACACACACACACACACATGTGTTTGTGTATGTGTGTGTTAGCACTATAAAACATGAAGAATGCACTAAGAAAAGACACTAATGGGTTAATCATCCATCTAAATCTGTGTGTGGGTGGCTAAATAATTCATTTGAAATATAGCTCACTTCTCACCCACTCACAAAGGTGTTACTGAAGGCATGAATTCTCTTTTATATTTGGGAACAAAACAGGCTTATTTTTTGGCTTTTATAAGAAATGCTAAAAACCAATGTGAGAACCCATCTTCTCAAATACACACAGAGTTCCCACAAGCATTTACACAACATCTGCTGCTGCAGGCTGAGGCTAGTAAATAGTAATGTTAATACAAACTAAAGATATAGTATTGCTAATAATACAAAGTAATAATGTGTTTCTACTGCTCAGGGCATCACAAGTGTATAACCTAAGGCAAAGCCTGCTTTTCAGCTGGAGAGGGAGAAAGAAGACAGTTACTTTTTTACAGCAGTAAATGTCATGCTTTGTAGAATTTCTGCTTCTCTGCTGCAATGTGATTCTGTAAATATAATATATTCATTTGTTCTACATCTGTTGCTCTGTACCTCAGAATGGATGCTGTGATCCAAAAGACATGTATGAAGAATGATAGGACTGATTGCAGACCCACACTATTTAAGTCAGAATGTGCTGGATGTAAAGACTTTGTTTTCATTAACATAGCGAGCTTTTCTGTCAAACTAGCTGCAACTGACTATCCTGCTTTAATGAAAAGTACACACTGTTCTCTATTTACAGAATATTATTGATTCCAAAATGCTGCTGCTCGATAACAAAAGCTTGTAAATATTTTCTGTTCCTATGTAATAAAGTTATCACTCAAACACACTTGAAAGGGAGCATCTTGTACTGGTTTTGTTTTTCAGGTGAATATATATCACATACAGTAGGAAGCATGACTATCATCCTGTTTTTTTCCGCACTCCTGTATGGTTTTTAGGTGTCTTTAGGTTTTTTTTAAAAAGCCATGATATTCAGAAAATATGGGAAAACAATTTCTAAGCCTTGTGATGTTGCCATTTTAGAATTGCATTGATAAATTCAGGAGAATACTTTTGACACAGTATGCTTAGCCTTCAAATTTAAGGAAGTACTAATTTAACTACATGGTGAAACAACCCTGAGGTGTTCTTCAACAAGACACTGTCTTCCTGGCATGATAAAAACAAGCTCAAAGTGATTTTTTGCACAAGGGTTGACATGATACAATTCCTCACTATACCTTATTATGGTATCTTGCTCGTCTGTTCGTAAGGTGGGCGCTGTGCACAGCAGCAAAACTGTCTTTCAGGAAATCATTTTCTAGTTGACTCTTTCTTTCCTCACACACTCAGTTCTCCTCTACCTATGCTAATAAACAAGGAAATGCACTGAACTATGTACCTAAATGCAGCCCAGGCCCTTAATTTTTATAAGTCCATCTACTGCACAGATCCAGTTCAAACCCAGCTGGGTTGAAAGGGAGTCTTTCTACAGTGTTTTAGATCAGGGTATGCATCCTGCCTTGGACAGCTCATCTTTATGTATAAAAGCCCTTCTAATTCCTTTCAGGTTTCTTTCTGAAAACATATTTCTCTTCTCTGAGAAGATATTCTGAAATATTCTCATTTTATTCACGCTGTGAAATTACAGTATGTGGTCTTTATGGGCAGTGTATGATGCAACTGGCAAGTGTTAAATAGCTGGCCACCCACTGTGGAATAATAGTGGATGGTAGCAAAAGCACAGTAAAAGTCCATCAAATAAAGGGCCAGAATTCCTTAGACAACAGTTAAAACCCCAGGGATAAAGCAGTCGAGCATCACTTCCTGCTTAAGATAGATGACATTAGTGTCCAATGAAAACAGACCTAGACACACAGGAAAAATGCAGACCAGATCCTGAGATCTAGATGTGAAGGCACCCCATGAGCTTCACTTGTTATCTGTCCACAAAACAATGCATAAATCTGTAGTCCTGCCTGTTTGGAAAAAATAAAAAGCACTATATAACCCAGTTTATAATTTTTACAGTTCCTTATTGCAGCTGGTGATTGCTAAAATAGATGATCTCATAGTCTGCTGTGTGGCTGCCAGATAGCTTGCATGCAGATAGATGCCTTTGTGCTGCAGACCATAGAAACCTGCATAAAATTGGCCTTCTTTCCTTAATAGAGCTGCATGAACAAAGATGAGTTTGTTGCTGACCAAGAACTGAAAGCTTTGTTTTATAAGACTTTTTGAATGTATTGCACTTTGCCAAAGGAAAAGGTTCTCTATTAAAGAGGAGAAGAAAAAAGGGGGAGAGAGAAAGAAAGAGAGAAGAGAGAGAGAGAAAAAGAAAGAGAGATAAAGAGGGAAAGAAAGAAAAAAAAAAGAAAGAAAAAGGAAGAAAGAGAGAAAGAAAAAGAAAGAAAGAAAGAAAGAAAGAAAGAAAGAAAGAAAGAAAGAAAGAAAGAAAGCAGACAAAGTGTGTGCACTTCTGCACTTCTGTGGTGAATATTTGTGAGCAAAGTTGGCTGAAACCATTTTTTTTTTGAATAGTGGTCACATTTCTTGAGCTGAATAAAAATGAAAGCAAAAGGAACTTTAATTAATGGGATGCCTTTTGATTTGTAGAGCAAAACTGCCAGAGCAGATGTACCAGCAAAGAGGATTAGATTGTCCCTTCCCTGACACACTGAAAATTTCTTTTTCCCCTTGTAGTAACCCCCATTGAGGAGAGGCTGTCTTTAGTGTCTAAAATTCAGCACTGCTAAAGAAACTGTTGTATTTGGGTACAATGGGCAGCTCTCACAAGACTAGACAGAATATGTGAGGAGAGAGCTAATATTCCTTTAAATCCAAGGTTGATTCCACTTCAGTATTTAGAAAAGCCTAAATAAAAGAGAATTTCTAAGACTGAGTTCTTTCAAATCTCATCAAATATGTATTAAAGTGAATTCTGAAGCAGTCATGATGAATGCTCATTCTTTTTAAAAGGCTGAAGCAACTAAAAGAAAGAATCTTAATTTTTTTTTAAATTTATATTTAAAGTCCATCAATTCATCTTTTTCTGAGATCTTTGGCTGAAGTTCAACTCTGAGCAAGGTGGAATCATGAAGTGCAAATGTAACAGATGAATTTTATACACACAAATTAGGTCTGATCAACAAATTCCTCAGGTATTTGATTTTTAAATGTTTTAAATGATGTTCTTAAAACTGTAGTTTAAAGAAAAACAGATCTCCACTTCACATCTATTTATTTAACTTCGTTTGGACTAGCTGTGAGATAAGGTGTATATTAAAAATTCTTGTTATCTAGTGCTTGCTTAGGTTCATTTTGAATTTCTTCTGTATTGAGAAAAAGCAAAAAAATCCAAACATATTGCATTGGAAATGCATAACTGGCTCAGTGGTGGGCATGCTAAGGCCTAATTTATCCAAAGGGAAACTAAATGGCTGCAGGAATCAAAAAATTTTTTTCATATATTATATTCCACTTATAAAAAACATATATTTACTAAAGCAAATGTGTCCACAAAAAAGAGGGGCAATGATGTATTTTTCAGGCTCTAGTGCTTATTTCTTGTCCTTTTGGCTCACTCCTGGAATGGAACAGGCACAGAGGGCTTCAGTTTACCTTTTCCTTCCTTTCCAAGGGATAGTAACTCTGGCCTACATCTGTTCCTGCCTTAGTCAAAGGCTAACTTTGATGTAAGTTTTCATGAGGATGTGTCCCATGTTGTGATCTTGTTACTTACTGCCTGGGTAAGTGATAAAAATTACATTTGATGCACCATTTCCATCATGTTTACTTGCCCAGAACAGTTTCTACTGCCAAATGTCAAACAAAAATCAAAGCCCAAATGTTTCCTTTTGTTAAAAAAAGGCTTCTTCTGGTGCACAACTTGGCCATGCATTGCTCTCCCACTGGGTAAGTTACTACATTGTTTAGGCTAAGATCCTGATAAGTTCAAGTCCTAAGGAAACATTTAAAATGTGTTTTTTCTTGCAAATCATAGTATAGATTGTACTTGGAGTAACACTCCTGCTGCTACTGTTGTGTCAGAAGCTTTATAATGGCATCAAAAGCATGTATAGCACCAGAGACCTATGCTTCAGCAGAGTACACATCATTGCCAAGGAATCAGGACTCATATCTAGCCAACTGTAAATCTTGTAGAACACAAATGAAAACAAAGCTATTAAGTTCTTTTACCAAAGTCTCCAAGACTCTGGATGAGATCCTGTGATGGTATGACCTGCATACCATTAGACAACTCATCTCAAGGAAAGGGTTTACCAATATCAGTGTTCCCCATGTGTGCCTAGCTAATCTATAGACCTTTTTTGCACACTTATTTAGTATAAAAACAGTCAGTAAAAATAAGTGCATGTCTATTTACCAGGGATGCAGTGCTCTTCCGCTCCCAGCAGGAAATTGCTTGGTTGTATATTCAACTGTTGACCTTTACATCCAGATTTAATATGCAGGAAAAAAATAAAAAAGGCAGGATCTTGAAAGTGTTACCTTTTGACAAAAAAAAAAAGGATGTTCATTGAAACTTTTATGTCCTCTGGACAACTGATCCCTAAACTGTTCATTCTAAA
Source organism: Thryothorus ludovicianus (assembly GCA_013397245.1). Classification (NCBI taxonomy): domain Eukaryota; kingdom Metazoa; phylum Chordata; class Aves; order Passeriformes; family Certhiidae; genus Thryothorus; species Thryothorus ludovicianus. The sequence continues at coordinate 680,452 of VZTB01003612.1, forward strand.
ACTAATCAGATCATTACAGCATAGATATTTCACCACTCTGTAATGATTCAAGGTAGGCAGAGACAAGGTTTGCTGTTCATACAGTGCACAGAGGCAAAAAACAAATACATAGACTCATTTTAAGATGTTAATAACATAATTAGTAACAAAACTACGGCTGTGAATTGATGGTGTACTAAAACTGTGATAGTGATGAGAAGCAAAAAATTCAGGCAGGGGTTGAATTTTCTTTTTCCATAGAATTTGTTATATGTCAAAGATTCTGTCCTAGTTTATTCCTCTTTCATTTTCAATATGAATTTTCATGTACAATTTTATGGTGCTTCATATTTTATTTTAATGCAGTATATATTATTCATGGATATAAATATAGATTGGCTATAAAATTGTAATTTTGTTTAACTGTATGTATAGCATTAATTGGGAAGGAAGACATAGCTTTATGATATCCAACTATTGAAAGACCAACAAAACATGTCCTCCTTTTACTGGTTTTGTTATATTTGTAGTGACAGAAAAAAAAACAGCAATTTGGGCTTGTGCATGGAAATTGAATTAGAAACAGAATGTAATGTGAATGAATTTATCACAGTCGCATTTCTATAACAGCATTACAAACACTTTTCTTGCACTTGCTGCGTAATTAAATTCATGATTCAGTCTGTTTTGTTAAATTAAATTCATGTCTATATATGCAAAGATCTGATTCTTTTCCTTTTTTAGTTTTTTAATACTGGAGCAGAGTTAAGATGGAGCCAGTTAAATCAATGTTTAGATTTATCTATGAAGCACTACACTAATTTATTCCTTGTACTTTTCACGTATTTAATTATATCTTCCTTGGTTTGTTATAAACCCACTGCTCTACTTCAATACCTTAGCTTTGCTATCATGATTTTTTTTTAATGTACAGCATTACTTGCTATACTTACAAAAGGTAAGGTAATGAATTATCTTCGTGCTCATAAGTTAACACAGTATCTAGTGATAGAGCAATGCAGCCCCTTTATGTGTGTTTCCCATGTGTATTTCTCCAAATAATGTTGCTCACTTGTTGCAGTCTAAGTACTAAACAAGATTTCTTTTCCTTTAAGCATCCCTCAAAAACACCTCAAACCTTGTTTGGTTTCTTTATATTTAGCCTCATCCCAGTCTTATTGCCAGCAGATATCTAGGAAACAAATTCCAGAGATTTCAATTGACTCTTAAGTCCAAACCCCATATAGTTATAGTTAAAAGATAGACTATTCTAATTGATTCTGAAATTACTTGTTCTGCAATTCATGCCATAGCTGCTAAAATAGACTTTTTCTGTAATATATCCTATTGTTTTTCTTTTGCTTTCCCCATCAAACACAGTTTTGCAGGTTTTGTGTTTATAGCCTGAGGACTGAGGTTTTGTGTGTTACATTATTTGATTCAATCACTATCCTTGATAATTTATGTGTCTTGCCAGGAATCAGAAAAAGTTGACTATTAAACCTGTACCAGAGGCATTCTTGTTTCCTTGCTCTCTGTGACATGAGAAGGATTAGCAAACTAAAACTACCCCTCTCCAGCTGCATAACCTCAGCATGGCCACCGGTAAGTGAAGAGACATCAAACAGACATGGAAATGTGCATCCATGGAAAAGACTTCCCAGTGGCTCTGGATACAATTCTCAAATTACTTTACAAAGTACAGTAAAATGTTACCCCATGAACAGCGAGGTATCCAAGTCAGGGCTACAAAAGCGGCTCTTGAAGGCTGCTGTCCTCAGTTGCTTAGATAGAGTGAGACAAACAAGATGTGTGCTATCAAGGAGGGAAGATGTGGGCATAAATTCCCAGGTAAAGGATGAGGCAGAAGTAGTAAGTGAGACAATGAAGGTGTTTTATCACAAGAAAAAAAACAAAGCAGGTGGAAGAAAGATCCAAAATCTATTTGTGTTTCTGTGTGATGACAAGACACAGAGGAACAATGTGAAGCTCTTTGTCATGCACAGCTCCGCTAAAATACTGCCGTTGGAGGGCTAATATATTGTTTGGATACAGAGTGCATCTCCCAATGCCCTTTTTAAGGGACAATGAACCCAACTGAGGCACGTAATTCAGGCACAGATGGGCCTCCACTTTGGGCACCTGCCAACAGTTGGAGGGAGAAGAGGAACACCTGAAAGGGGAAGGGATCTGTCCTTCCCACAGAACACCATTTTCCCTTGCCTTCTGCACGCTGCACGGCCTTTTGCACCATGCAGCTTCAAGGGAACCAAGTACACTGGTATCCAGGGCACCACAGCACTGGAGGGCTGGTCACCCTGCAGCAGGGTCTGAATGAAATCAAATCTTCCTCAGATAAAGAAGACTTGGATTCAGGATTCCCTGTTTCCAAGAATAAACGGCAGTGTATGATGCAGAGGACATGACTTCTGGTTGAGGTTCATAGTGGGAAACAGTTACCTGTCACCTCAGCATGAAGGTAGGTGAGTGTCAAGAAGGTTTTTACAAGCTTTCCTTTAATGGCATGTCTAGGAAGATCCGTGTTCAAGAGGTTGGGTAGCTAGCTAAGCTGAAAAGATGTTACCCTGTTTCATCTGTCTTTCACAAATAAAGTTTTATTTCTATTTATGACTAGATCCAATTCTAACAACTTAAGTGTCATTGAATAATCCTCTTGGATTGTGAACAATTGAATTTTCTCACATACTGAGGTTGAATTCAATGTAACCCAGAGTAACAGTTATGGTCTTCAAGAAAATATGATTCACTGTGTTATCCTTTCCCAAATAAAAAAAAAACCCTAAATCAAATAAAAAATCCCCACTTATCATAGACTTTCTGTTATCAAATCTTTTTCTTTTTAAGGGCTAATTATTCTGTAAAATGTGTCTTAAAAGAACTCTGTCATTTTCAAAATTTACGGTTGCCATAAGGCTACTTTATATCCCTGCATGAAAGGTCAGGACAGATTCTAAATTGGTATCAATTGGCAAAAATCCATGTGCTTCCATGGAGCTAAATCTATTTACATCAAATGCATTCCTGGCCTTTTGAGAACAGGATTTTATTGTTGTTATTATTATTATAATTTTAAAGGCTACAAAGACAGCAAGATTTATGTAATTTTTTCCTGAAACTTGCATCTGATAAAAGAAAGCACCTCACCTTGTCTTTAGTAATTTTCTAATTAAATCCACATGGAGATAATTGTCACTTTAAGAATAATTGGATGTATATTCTTGTTCTTGGAAGAATGAAAAAATTTTAAGCAAATACAATGTCATGAAATGTCCTTTATAGCAGGCTCAATGGCTCTCACAACTAATTGTGACATTCCATTGCAGGAGAAAGTCTTTAATGCTCCTCCAACAGTGAATCAAAGAAATAATCATATTAATATATACACAAAATTTATCCTCAAGCTAAACCCTTGCCTCATGCTGAATTTGCTGCCATATCCACATTGAAAGGGACAGAATCCAGTCACACCACAAAAGCCGTATTTAATCCAGAATGGATCAGGAGCATGTATGCCTGTTCCTTAGCTTCTGCATACAGAGATTTTGGGATCTATCCCCATACTGCAGCCTCGTGGTGTGCCATTTACTCTGTCCAAGATTGACAGAATGTGGAATGCTGTCCATGTTCCCTGTGGAGTGAGGACCCTCACTGCCATGGCAGGGTTCCTCCTGATGACAAACGAGTGTCTTGCTCTTGGGTTGAATTCAGTGTCTGCTCCTGCCCAAAAGAAGGACAAATTAACACTGGTCTGCAATTGCAGGTGCTCACTTTTAAACAGACTGCCAGTTTCCAGGCAACACAGTGACCCTTTTTGTTCAAAGGTATTGCTTTGTTAGGTGTAATTGTATATACTGTCTCCACTTTAATAAGAGACACCTAGTAAATTATACAGGGAAGCATTTTACAGAGAGGAACACTGGCACTCTGAGAAACTCCAGCTGTTCTTTGCAATATTTATTATTCATATGCCACCCCCATGTTCTGTATGGGGCACTTCACATTGCAACAAAGCAGAAAGCAAAGATGGTATCAGCTGACAGCTTGCAACTCTGGATATAAAAGTTTAACTGTTCAATCCCATGCCCTTCAGACAGGTTGCTCTCCCCTTAGCAGTGTTTTTGCTGCCTGGTGAATAGTTTACAGTACAGGATTAAATAAGCACAAGAAATTCTCAGTCTAATAACAGGCTACATTTTTCTAAGGGACATCATTATATTTACACAGTAAAATCTCTTTTGTTCTAGAAAAGAACATAACTACATGAGGTTGAGAAAAGGGTTACTTTCCATTGACAGCCAAAACCATGCATCCATGTGTCTGATCCAGTTGTTTTGATAATGGAGGGTATTGGCAGGAGAAATGAGAGATCATTAAAGCTCATTGCTATTTTTGTTCATTTTGTATTTTGCAGCAAACATAGAAAGGAACAATGACAAAGGTAGAAGAATAAGAGAAAAAAAAATCAAATTCTCCTTTCTTTCATTCTCTTCTCTGGGTTACTTCTATTCCAGGTGCTGTGGTAATAGAGAAAACTTGAAAGCCCAGAGACAGATTAACCCATCCACCTGTCCACAACACCCTGACATCACAGGTTTTAAACAGAAAAACAGATTGAATGACAAGCCCAGGAAACCTCTACCCTGTTTGATTTCATGGCACATCATATTGAATGAACAGTCCCAGTCAAGTTAAACAAATCATCTCTGATATTTGTTTAGGATATGCCTTATTGAAAATTGCACTTTTTAAAGATTGCACATTTGGTGACATCTTTTTGCCCACTGATAAGACCCTTGCAGTCCAGGTAAGGATGGATGTAAAGAGGAATATTTCCCATTTACTGCAGAAAATGCATGATGATAGATTAAAAAAACCCTTGCATCAGTTTAATTAAGCTTTCAGGTCTATGGAATAAAACCATCCTATTCATTATTAATAGCCAAAACACATAACATTCTCTTCAAAGTGATGTACTGTTCAATAATGTTGTGGATATTAGAAGAGTGGGCAGAGCTGTGGTAAGTAAGTGAGAATTATGGTGCCATATGGCAGCAAAGCCCACACAGAAACAGCAGCTGCAAATCCACAACAGCAGCAGCAACAGCTGCTGGAAGGGACTGAGGAATAGCAAACCCTTATAAATGCCCTAGAATAGAAAAATGTTGTGATGTTGGGAGGGCCCATGCAGCTATAATTCTTTCTAGAGTTCTGAACATGGGTTAATCACACCTGCTAGACACTGCAGTGGAGTGCTGCAGGGTCCTAGGAGTAGTTTCCTGGTTATAACTATTTTGGCCCACAAGAACCTTGGCCATGTTTCTGTCCTCTGCCCCTCCATCCTTCTTAAGATGTCTGCTATGCTCTTATGACAGGACAATAGCCTTGTAAAACCAGTTCTGTACTGAATCTGAAAGTTCCCTATATATAGCTCTGTGCTTAGGAGGTGGTTTAGGTGTGGCACACAACCAGCAGTAGAGCAAAGGAGCCTCGAGTCAGCTCTCAACCCCCACTCTTCAGTCCCTCTTGGCTGCACCTACTTGTGATGAGGGGGAAAGGGAGATACATACAGATCAAATACCAAAGAATAGTATTTTGCCAGACAGTTGCTTGACCCAAATAAACATTGAAATAGCTTCTTTTATAAGCGCATAAAAAGCTATTACATTTCTAGCACCACAGAAGGAAAAACCAGAAGGAAACACTATGGTAATTAAAACACAACCTCTTACAAAAGGAGCATTTTAGCTATGATTTTCTATCTGAATGTTCCCAAACATTTTAGAAAAGCAGCTTATTTTCAAGAAAATTCCCATCAAAGGCAAATCCATTGAAACACTGAGTAAGTTGTTCCTCTGCTTAATTAGCCCCATCATAATATGCTAATAAATAGTAAATAATTGTTTTTTAATGGTTACTACTCTATAAAGCCTCTAATTACCCACAAACTTCCTGTAAGTCATCAACATCTCTAACCAAGCAGTAACATACTCAGTAATAGCTCTAAAGCTTCCTAAAAATCTTTGGTGATTTGAGTATCTAATCCAAGAAACTCAACCTTGTCCTTCCAAAGTCAGGTACTCAAAGCAGATTAGCATACTGGGATAACCAAACTAGAGATGGAGATAAAGGCAGGTTTCACCCAAATTTACCAGCAGAGTTTGACTTCAACATAGCTGTTTTTCTCTTTTGCTTTAAAAATACATTTTATTTGTCTTGAAAAAATGTATGTCCCCATTTCATTTTGTATGTAGTACATATGGGAAAAGGCTTCCATGTGGCAGCAACGATCTTAACAGATGCTCCCCTTTGGGCAAACAGGCTTTTAATGGAAAAAGTGCTGAGCAAGATGCCAGTACCTTGTTTTGATGGAGCAAAATCATTCTGAAATGAAAGCTTAGTTTGTCTCCAGTGTACTTTGTTTAAGATGTCAGCTGGTAACTGTTATCCTTCATCATGAGCAATGTTTAATTTATAGGTATTCACATCAGATATAAAAACAAAGAACTGGAAACTTAAATCAGTTAATAAGTACAGTCCATTAAATTGCTAACATAACCCATGAAATAGGAGATTATAACTGCAACTTATTCTTCATCTGTCACTCTTAAGGGAAATGATTGTTGCTTTCTACATGGAGTCATCAGTCAGACTCATGGCTGCCTTATGAACTGTGATGATTTGAACCTAGGAAACATAAAGAGCCAAGCCATTCATTACTTTCTCTTGTACACCACTTGTAGACATGGTGCCAGCTGCAGGAAAATCTCTCTCTGCCCCACACTTGAGTTGCAATAGGCCTATTATTCAATGCCAGGCTATGGTTTCCCAACTTTTCCGGCATCAGCTTAATAGCAGCGTCAGCTGGGCATCATGCCATGTGCATCAGCTATGCCTCATTTACCCTCCTGCTCCCAATTAGCTTGATCATGCTGATAAAACCAGGAGAAAGACCTTTGGATAGAAGGCACATATTTATTTGGCCAACAGTCTAGTAAAAGGAAGGAAGGATGGGAAACTCATAAAGGGGAGGAAGTATGCATTGTGATCTTGGCTGTTCTGCAAATGCTCTGCATGACTGCCACTTCTCTCAGCCTTCTCTTATTCTTCCTCTCACAACTGGGATGACTCTTTGCTTTGCACTTGGGAGTTTTCTGAGCCACTCAGCACAGTGGCAAGATACAGAAATGACTATAAATGAAGGAGTCCAAGAACTTTAAATAACCCTGGTGTTCACAGATCTACAGTTGCTTGCTGATATCTCTTAATCAAAAATCTTTGCTGAATTTCATGTGATCATATTTTGTTTGCCGCGGCTGTTAGGCTGTGAAGCTGCCATCTCAGTTGTAATCCCAAACTTGAATGGGATTATTTTGAGTAAAGGAGAGAAATCTTCTACTTTAAGGCCTTTGTGCAAGATACAAGCCACAGCAATATAGCTATGAGAGAGAAAGCTCTTTGATTTACCCAGCAAGTAGTGTTTGTGCTAGCATGCAGGAGCAGACACCCCTAGATGGGAGATACAAGCAGGGCTTGCTATATGCTGGACAGGAAAGGAGAATTTGCAATTCCCTGCTGTTGAACCCATGGCATTATATGGCAGTGGAAAAACACATCATTTAAATGAGAAGATCCTGTATCTCCATGTGATCTCAGTCCCAAGGCAGGCAATTTGAGGAAGAGGTGCTAAAAACCTCGCCAGCAACTACAAAGAAAATCTTCACCTAGCAATCTCAGGAGCTTAAGATTCCCTTCATTTTGGTCTTTTGGCTCATTTTCTCTAAGGTGTTGCTCATACTCTAAAAGATACTTTCACCTAAATGATTCACAGTCTTCTGAAGTGAGATGTTCTTTTTGAAGATAATGGAATCAAATAAATATTGTGTGAAATCCTTCAGGAAATCTGTACCCAGTAGAGCTGTGATGAACATTCAGGGCTATCATGAGCACTCTGAGAGTGCCAGCACCTGACATAGAACATGTTGCAGCCTCAGAGCGTGGAGACATGGGAAGAGACAAGTCAAAGGTCCTGTCAAGACCAAATATCTGTCCATTACAGCTCAGGAAGAGATTGAAAGTCAGCTGCTTATCTCATCTGATCAGGCATAGCTCCTGTCTCTTCCCACCATCATTAAAATGGTCAAGTTCAGACATGAAATGAGTCTTGTTTCCTCATCTGGGCCTTCGGCAATAGTCATGTGTGTGTCATTTTGGCTGTGACCCTCTATTCATCAAAATGAGTGACAGTGGAATTGAAAGAGAAAAAGAGAGAGATCAACATGTGATGCCATTTTATGCCATCTGCTACAAAGTATGGGGATGCATATGGGAAAACACTGTTTAGAAGGCTTCTTAAAATGTTTACCTACAAAGATCTATGAGTTCACTGCTACAATCTTTCCTAGCAAGAATAATTCTCAGAATGATTACATCCTCTAAGGCTCATGATAGCATTTACACCTACATTATTTCAAAGTAATGTCCATGTTCTACCTGAACAGGCTTTCTGTGGGAGGTACTGAATAGAGTGTAAATCGCTTACAATGCCTACGTATTTGTACACGACTTTCATTCTCCTTATTCAAAGACTTTGAATCTGTTGTGCACAGCAGGAAGACATCCTATTATTTAACCTCACTGAAAACTTTGTTATTTCTTAGAGACTAAATGTAAGTCAAAATCAAGTCTGTAGGAAGTAATTTCATCTGCATCATAATAAATATCTTTACCAATTTTCACTTTTATGTTTCTTTACAAATTGGGAGACTAACATATTTGTTTCTTTTTAGAGATCATAATTCTAACCACATCAAAAAGTAACCCCTGATTCCTATGAGAGTCTTAGGTTCTTATCCAGAAGAGTGATTTTTCATATTTGGAGTATACTTAGAAACACACTATCTCATTCTAGGAGTCATGTGGTCCCATCCCTCTTTAAAGAAACTATCCAAAATTTATATCCTATGATGCTTTGAACATGTTCCTTACTTTTCTGGCAAAAATTAACAGCGTTCACTCTCATGTTTGTAGAATTAGGCACTGATTTTCTACATGACTATGTAATTTAGATATATAACCTGCAGCAAACCATTAAAGTGAAGAGATTTACTTTGCTAAAAACGAAAAAGACTATTCCTTTTATTAATGCCCCAAATCTTTATTTCACTACTGTGCAGAAGATAGTACGTCAGGGGAAAAAAATACATTCCAGTTTCACAACTATTTTAAGTGCTTTTCATTTTTCCATCTGTAGATTTTCAACCAGGCACTGCAGCCCCAAGCACTCTGTCATAATTCCCCAAATAATTAACAAGGAGATCATTTAAACCGAGCAAGACTCTGAATACACCCATTGCTCTCTAACATGGGAACATCTACAAAATGGGTTGGTTGTGCAATGGCATTTTTACACAATGTTAAGTAATCTGGAACACTATATGAAAAATATACCAAAAGCCACTGAGAGTATGTCTCCTTTGCAGCCAAAAGAAAATGCTCATTTTCCAGTGAAATATAAAGTGAAAGAAATACTTGATTTTTAAAAAAAAAAAAAGAAAAAAAAGTACTTTGGTGCCAAACATTTTAGAGATATTGTTGAGGAACAGTCCTTCCACACATAGAGGTTATCCCTGTGGTGCTGCCAATTTCAGTGCCTGAGTGGATGATTTGCCAAGTAAGTGCCAGTTGTGTAATATATGCTGTAGCAGGCATGGAAGCAGATTTTACTTTCACACTCGCCTTCTGAATTGGCATTCTTTGACTCTTTTGTGCCAATGCTTCTCTTTCCCATTCTGTGCCCTTGTTTTTCACTGGAATGCCCTTTCCCCTCACATATAAGCTCAATGTCCCGTTGTTTGCTAGAAAACAAGAGTTGCTGAATATGGATTTTATGAAAGTCGCTCAGGAAAGACAGACTGTATTACTTGCTACATACCTTGTTCACATGGTAACCCTACCAGGAGTACTTTATTTAAAAGAATTCCACATATATTTTGTCACATGTAGTTGTCTGCCTTATATAATGAGGATGAAAATAACTCTTCATTCTTCTGGAGCTTTTCTTTCTCATACACCCTTTTTGTCTGAATGACTGTTTAAATTTTTTGTCAAATTTTTATCTCCCAAATCTTGATTGTCTTCATATGTGTTCCTTTGAGTTTGCAAATTTCCACTGCCTAGGTAAATATTTTCCTACTTTTCAGTTCTTAACCATATGCTTTGAGTCAAGTCTCTTTAACAACTCCACACAGAGCTTAAGCACTTCGTTCCAAATGCTGACACTTATGTGTGCCCTCTCAAGTAGTAAAACTGGATTTACCTAAGACTTCACAATCAAGTCTCAGTAAGCAGGCTTATGCACTCAAATTATAGAAATTGTTGCACAATATTAGAAAGTGTCTGCAAGTTAAATCTAACTTCTAGCTCAACTGGAGAGTCAGAATCCTGTTTTGAGTATGTTGCTTTAAGTCCAGGTCTGCTGTAGTCCATGATCTTCTTCTTCTTTGTGATGAGAGCAGGAAGGATGAACAGGCTGAACAGGAACATATCTTTAATGCCCTTCACCTACCTGTCAGTGGCTAGAGTAGGATATCAGCCTTGCATCCTCTGGAGTTACAGAGAACTCCTTCCAAGAACCAAGAAGGGACAATAATCAGAGGACAATAAACACTCTGAAAGTTTGGATTTACACAGAGGTTATTTCAGCTGCTCAGATCTTCACTTGTCAGTCAAGCAGTTGTATTAGTGAGGCTGTGTGCTCTGATCCTGGGGTAAAGATCAGGTGTTTCAACTTTGATTGCATCTTTTTTTTTGTGGCCTAATCAAACAAGTTTTTTTCCCCTGTTATTTCAGGATGCTTATATAGGCAACTACTGACACTCAGCCAGTGCTTGGTCAAATGTTAGACATCATGGAGTGTGGAATCTCTGAGTCATATATACATAATACATAAGATGGACCATTTGAACTGTTCCCTAGCTCAGAAAAGACCCCAAAAGTTAACTATGTTGAGTTAACTGCATAGAGTATAAAAGTGTTTTGCATACAACTTTTAGCCAGAAGAAACAGAAGGGACCTCATCATGTAGGGCCTATCAGACTTTCAGGGATTGGTGAGATCCAATTAATACATCTCAAGGGTGGTTGATGCCACTGCTCAGCAGTCCTATACCTAGCACACACAGAATTCTTTGAATGCAATGATTTTGTGATGAAGAATTCTACTTAGGAGAATTTTTCTTCAGAGGAAAATATTAGTTAATCATTTATTAATGTCTACTACCAATTGGAAACAAACAATAAAGACACCCTGCTGAAAAAAACAGTGGGAGGGAAAGGTATTGAAATGTCTGGACAATGTTCTTTTTCCTTTCTGCTGAAAGCAATGGCTTCATCTAAGCATATGTCAAAGTAAAAGCTGTTAAGAAAAAGTGGTTAACACTCAGTTTAGACTCCCTGTCAGATTTCTCCATTTCAGGGTTCATGAGCACATAGAAACAAAGGAATACTGAGCACAGCATTCATAGGGGGAGAGAAGACGGATGAATAGAAAATCATTAATTTCTTTGGAAATGCTATTAATAAATAGGTCACCTCCTTTAAAAGGGAGGAGAAAGTCTGCAGATGCTAATCTTGGTTTTGAATCACACTTTCCCCTGTGAAACACTGATAGCTACACCTTGCTATAACTGAAATCAAAAGAATTGCAGATGTTGCCATCTTCTATTCTTTTCAGGACTCTAAGAGACAGACAGAGACCTTGCACAAGCTGCCCAATATTTCTTTGCAGAATTTGAATGCACAACAGAACTTCTACCTGTTTAACTAAATTGGCAGAAAAAACAAACCAACCAAAAACTTACAGGGCACACTAGAATGTATTCAATGGAAAAATATATTTTATTCTGATTCAAAATAAAAGTTTGTGACTTACTTTCTTAGTGGAAGATATTTCTCTAGCTCTTCCTACAGTAAATCAGTTTTTCTTTTTTAATAACCATTGTTTGTTAAGTTCTTTCCTACCAGACATTTTTACAGGATTCTCAAATTATTTTATTTTTCCAGAGACTGCACTTAATCAGACACTTCACTATATCTCGTTATTTCCACAGTCACATTACTCATTTTTTTTAGCATCTATGTCTAATTTTTTTAAGTGTAGCATCATGCATTGGTGGTTCTTCATAAACAAAAAAATAAGAATGCATCCAGATTTGTTAATTTTCTTTATTTCTGAAATTAATTTTCTTAAATTCATGGCATGAAATAAAATATTTAAACCTTTAAAATACATTTAAGTATTTGTAAAACATATTTTTCACTGCAAAGCAATTGATTATCTTTCCTGTAACTTTTCTTAGCTAAACCTCATTGTTTAATAACCAGCTCCTTCTCTCATCCTCTCTCTCTCTCTTTCTTTTCCTCTTCCTTGTTCAGATTATCTTTATCATCTTCCCTGTCCTTGTCTTCATCATCGCCTTCCTCTCCCTCTCCTTCTTTGACATCTGCTTTGCCTTATTTTCTTTCTCAAATCAGGTTAGAATCAATTTATGTCTAGGATCCATGAAGTTCTCCCAGACCTTTAAGCAGCCAAAAAGAGACTCAATGTGAGTCACATTATAAAACAGGCTAAATGACACAAAAGAAGAGAACTCTACACATGGCTTCTGTGTGCTTAATCTTTCAAAGCTACAGGCCATGCCTGGAGATGACACTGATTTCCATCTTATTACATGCCAGTACTGAAAAGGAAACTGTACTTACAGTTGGACTATTATTCTCAAAACCAGAAGAAAATTACTATAGGACAAATCTAGGTTTTTCTTTGGCTAATAAATGATTTTTCTTTTTTTAAAGAGCTGGAAATTCATTTAAAGGTAAATTAATTGGGATGTTAAGTAAAGAGGTTCCAAAAGGATAATTCTAGAAAAATTACAAGGAAAAACTACTCGATCTAGTACTTGCTGTTATTGCAGCTGTGCCGTAAGCAGCTTTCTTCATAAAAAAGAAGAATTTATTTTTGCATGCCTGGAGTCTGTTCATTTTATTATCTGAAATGAAATAGTAGAAGCATAGGAGAGGGCAAATGTGAGGTGAAAAAATCCCAATACAATTCATTGGTGTATCTAAGCAACCAAGTGGAGGACTGGATGTGCTGTCTCATGGCCTTCTGAAACTTTACAGTACCTGCCACTCACCAGTGTGGCCCACTCTCACAACAGATGCAAAAATGGAAAAATTTAATAAATCTGACTTCAGGACAAGCAACACAATTAAGCTGTGCTTTAGCAAAATAGACCCATCATATAAAGTATTCAAAAGAACTGCTGCAGGCTGAGAAGAATAAACTTTCCATCTCTGCTTCATTCACCATGATGTGCCTCTCACTGCTTTCTTCTCTTCTTCAGCCCTAATTTCCCCTCCTCCTTCCCTTTTCAACTTCTAATTCTCTCACTGCTTCCCATTCAGGCCTTGCCCTCTGCATTGAATTTCTGCTTCTCATTCCCCTTTGCCCGCTACCCGCCCTGCCTGGTCCTTTTTGGGTTCAGTTCTTCTTACTTCAGGCTTTTAATTCTCTGAGGGATTTGAATAATCACTCCTTCTTTTTTGATCTCATTGTCATCTCAAAAGGTCTTGCTGCCTTCCACCCTCTTCTCAAAAGGTAGGCTTCCAAAGAAAGTATTCACTCCAGAAAGGAGAAAAGAGACCTCTGAAACTCACTGACCCTTCCTAAATTGGAAACCCCATTGTGTATCACAAAATTAGCAATTTTTATATTGTACGAAAATGTTAACTTTGTTAGTGAATTTCTTTTTTAATGAGCACATTAAAATCCTCCTTAGCCTTATAAAGACATAACTCTGTCTACTAGTCTATTATTATTAATTTCTGTCTCCAGTCAGCTGAAGGTGAGCTTTAACAAGGCTGATTTAGTCATACATTAAATTTTATGTAAAACATCAGGTGAAGGAGTAGTCTTACTAAAGGCCAAATTAATGCTTTTCTAGTATAGGAACTGGGAATTCGAAACAAGGCTGACACATAGTTTATACCCTTGACCATATTTTTAAAATTCCCCTCAAATCTAGAATCTGCAACTGAATGCCCTCGAATGCAACTATGCACAGCTGAGCATCTAATCATAATCCCCCTGCTCAAGCAGAGAAGTCTTTCATAACTGTACTTGTTCTTTGTCATAGATCAGACCAAATAACCAGACACAAACATCAGGTATTCCAGGAAAAAAATTACTGTGGTACTTCAGAGTCATAACTACTGCAATAAATTAAAGAACAAGTAAAAAAAAATAAAATAAACAATTTTGCAGCTATTTTCAAAGGCTGAAGCCTTTCTCTTTCATCATATGTAAAAAAAAGAAATTAAAGAAAATCCTCAATGATAAAGTAAAGGCCACAAAACAAGAAGACCCTGAGTCAAACTTCTTCAACCATACAGGCACAATACATTTAGTCAAGTTTTTGCTCCTCATGCATTCTTTCAATGGCAAACTACTGCAAGACCTTGTAGCTAGGTGAGGAAATGTTAAAACATTCCTTTTTTTCCTGCAGCACCCAATCACCAGGGTACTGAACAAGCATTCCAAAATAAAATGAATGCAGAACCATATGGTGAGTTTTGCAGAAAGAAAGTCACTCATGCTTCTGCTCTGTACTACAGATGGTTCTGATGGACAGTACATTTTTACTGCCCAGAAAAATGGAAAGACAATTCTGAAAATCTATTTATAGAGCACTGTCTTTCTATTAGACACAGGGATAGGTAGCCAGAGGGTACCTTTAAAGAGTAACCATATCTATTTTATATTCTGCTGCACATGTATTGTCTGATCATGCAAACATCTTAGCAAATCTTTGAACAATGCATTGCTGCATCCAGTCTTAAGAACACATTTTCTTCTATTACTTTCATCTCACTTCCCAGAATTCTCATTTCCACCTGCAACATTGAGCCTATTGTTACTTGACCTTTTTGAGTATCTGTATGGTTATTTTTTCTTCTAAACTTGGTAAGCTCGACTGCCAGGTCTTTTGAAGCAATAGTGGTCTTTAGTATGGTAGACACATCTGACTCATCACCATATCTGTGGGATGTTGACAAGATTTAAAAAATAAACAGTCAGCAACAAAAAGAAGTGAAAGAACTCTTTTCCTTTGCATTCACAATTCCCATACATTTCAACAGTTTTCTTGTTTATGGATAATGTAAACCAAAAAGTACTTTTAAGGTTTTCATTTATAGTTTTCTTAACTGCATGAAAATAATGTCCAAAATGTTCAATCTACAGATATCACAATATTGCCAAATTAAATTGTACTGCAAAACATACAGATTTAGATAAAAGTCTCAGAATGATCTCCTCACAAAACATAGGAACATTCATTTAACAACACCAAAAATTCATTCTCATATCATCTGCCTGTGACCATAATATTATGAATTTCAGTCTTATCTCCATGAACTCAGAGGAAGAGAAACCCAGCCCATTCTCCCTCCTCCTCCTCTTTGCCCTTTGCACGAATTTAAATAAGTCTTCCATACCTACTTTTACCACTTTCATTCTGTTCCACAAATAAGTGGTTTTGTGTAAATGCAGATAGCACACGGTCACAGACATTCCTGTTCTACATTCCGTTTCGACTAGTTTGCATAATTTTCCCTTTAGGGATTCTTACAAAAAGTGACAGGGGGATGGAAGTCTGTTTTATACTCCTCAACCATGAATTCCATCTGTTGTCATGGCACTGAACCCAGCACTGAATAGCAGCCAGCATTGCTTTTGATGTTCTGTAGGATTAGTGGAGATGTCTGAAGTTATTGTGCAACATAATTCATTAGAATAGCTCTAACTGAGCAAATGTTAAGTTGCTAAATTAATAAATAAATATGATATGCCACCAAAGTTCACTTTCTGGAGGCAATCCCTTGGACTGGTACTATTTCTGCAATGACTCACAAATATTTTTTTTCAATTATTCTCATTTCTACAAAGGCTAGTCAAAAGTCTATAGCATTTTTTAGAGGCAGTTCAAAAACAATGTGGCAAATGAAATATAACTGATGTTCTGTACCTAGTGAACTGATGAGGCAAGTTGGGTTTTTTTGTAATCTAATAAAAATATTCATGATTTGGCTCTGCATTTGACTCTGATATCTTCTGTTGAGCTATCAAGAAAGTTACCACTGATCCTAACTTCAGGAGGAGTCAAATATTCAACAATTAGAGATTTTATTCAATGCTCAAGACATTCAGATTTTCCTCTTTCAGACCTTCAAATCTGTTGGCATATATAAATCAAAACTTCAGAAAAGCCCAAAGAGTAGAAGAGCATTATTTTTGTTTGTTTTTGTTTTCTTATAAAGATAAGTCTCAGTGATGTATAGGAGTTTCTTCAGACATTTCATTTCAAATAAAAACTACAGCTTGTCAGTCTAACAATGCCTTGTCTTGTTATGGATACACTTTGAAAAGATTTCCAAGTTTAAAACAGAATTTCTGGTTGAAACAGAGAATATTTCACCTTGGCATGAACTCTGGAAAAGGACATGTAAACACCTTTCTGCAACAGGTAATTCCAAAGGGTAGAACATGAACAAAACTCTGCTGCCTCCTCTTCTGTCTCTAAGAAATCAAGTTTGCTTCTGCTTCTCAGGAAGCAGCCAGGTTATCCTGGGCCAGGGCAGTGGCTGGGGGAAGAAGAGATAGCAGCTGGCATCTGCTGCTCTCACAGGTCCCTCCCTCCCTGCAGGAGCAGCAGCCTATTTACTGAGCTGTTTCCTGGGGAGGAGCAGCACAGCATTCCACCCTTGGAAAAGAAGCAATCAGATTTGTCTCTGCAGCTGAGAGGTCCTATCTCAGCTCTGTCCAGGAGAGTAGCCTGGGGGGTGGCTCTTTCTAGCAGAAGTAGAAGATAAAGGTCTAGGATGCAGAGCAGACCCTGAGGGTTTGGTATCCCACAACTAAGGCCAATGTCTTGCTACTGACTGTGCTCCACAGCTTCAATAAAATGTTTTAGAGAGAGCTAACTTGCACTCTGCATCCTGAAAGGACAAATAGGAACTAGATACTTATTTTCTTCTCTAACTCCTGAAATGTCACTGATTTGAACCCCCTTAGATTTATGCTATTTCTAAACAAAAATAGCCCTTTTTTGTTTAAATTCCTTGTTTTCATCTCAGCTGTTTGCATGGACTATATGGTATCTGAGAATGGCATTGGACCCTTAGGAATGTTTGGAAGTTACCCTGGCTTTTCCACATGCGGCCCTCTTTAGATAAAACCGTGCAGCCGCCTCAGGTAGTGTTTATGTAGAATAAATCCACTTATTTCAGTAGTAGCATCCTGAAGCTACTTCAGTGCAAATTAATATGTTATTAAATTAATTAATCAGCTTCTTATTTGAAATATAATTATAGAACACAGATACATTGCCTTGGAGACCAACAAAAGTCTTCTGATGTTCAACAAGGGAAAAGAACAAGGACCACTGGGCTTCTCAGGATATGGGATATGGGATAGAATGAAAGTGTGCTCTGCTGTGCAGGTGGGTTTCACCTGCAGATGTCTTGCCCTCATTGGTAAGCCAGTGATGGTAAACTTCAATAAATTTAGTGAAGTGAGGGAGCTTTAAAGCTGCAGCAGCAAATGCACGAAAAAAGCACCTGCTGCAGAGTTAATTGAGGTAATTTCTTGTTAATTTTGAGGAAAAAATTAGAATGATTTAGTCTTTTGTGCGTGAACTGGCAGAAAGATGTGTCCTCTTTAAAAGAAGAAATTATGGCTCACAGTACTTTTTCTCATTTCTGTAAAGGCTTTTCACCCATCTCAGTCCATTAAGTACATGTTTATTTTGTATTTGATGTATCAATGTCTGTACAAATGCAGCACAACACATGAATGATTGGAAGAGAGCTGGACAGTATATTGGTTTAGAAGGACAGCTTAGCCACTGGTGAGTGAGAGCCCAGACAGTTACTTTACCAATACTCACACCTTGTTTCCTTGTGATGACTCCATCCCCAGCAGCTACAGCCTGCAGCAGATATGTGGTATGGGAATGGCATCAGCCTGGAAACTCTGCTGAGCATCAGCTGCAGCCCTGCTCACCTCTCACTTCATCCTCTGGCTGATGCAATATGCTCAAATATTTGCTGTATGGGCTCTGTGTCCCCAGGGCATGACCATACATCCTTCAGCAGGACAGAGAGATTACCATAGCTGGAGATAGGGATGTTAACCCTTGTTTCTCAGTGAAGAACAGACCATTGCTGAAGCAAATACAAACTACTGTGTCTGGAGATGTTCTGCTCTGTTCTGTTGAGGGAGTCTCTTCTGCTGCTCCAACTATGAAGAGAGTTGTAGAGGACTGACAGAGACAGCATTACAATGACCCTGGTCCAAGGTCAGCCATGGCTGGTTTTCTGGTTCTTATGTGCACAAAGGAAGGGAAGAAACAGAGAGGCCAAGAATCCAGAGTTCATTTGTAGGTTAGATTGAATCTCATTGAGGTGAAAAATCTTTTCCTGATATAACAAATACCATTCAGACCTTGCATTAAACATTCTGTGTGAAGCATACAATGCAGACACATTTCATTTGTGGCCTGTAAAATAAAAGATTGCCTTTTCACTGATAACTTGGTTCATAAAACACACCCATTGTAGGTTCCTGGTGCACAGGGGCAGCACTGCTAACTGAACACAAGCCCATGAGCAGCATGGTAAGGAGGGATGCATATGCATTAGCACCAGGCTGTATCAGTGAAATGATTTTCATTTTTCACTGTCATAGCCCTGTGTGCTAGAGTCAGGCTTGGTTCCCTGTGCCCAGAGTAAAGAGTCTCATCTAGTAAATAAGTGTCATGCTATCTAACTGAATTTTACTGTTTCATTTTTTAAGTTGTTATTGTCTCAGGTACCCATAGACAAGATATCACTGCAGGAAAAACATTAGGTCCAGGGCCAGAATGATCCTTTCTTATTTAAGGACTGTCCTTGGCCACTAAAACCTTTATCCCCCTTAAGGAGATCCAAGAGCTAGTCACTTTTTTGAAAAAACACACAAAAGAGATGTTGAAGCACTATTGTTTTAGGGTTTTAGTAGACTACACTGTGTTGTTTCTATTTTATTTGGCTTTACACTGCACTGAGAGGGTCTTCAGAGACAGGAAACTCATTGATAAAAAACACAATTGTGTAATCTGTGTCAGTCATGCTGATGGACGCTGTAGATATCTTTATATTATGGTGCTTAGTATTGTCGGATGGAGCTGAAATATCAGGATAAAATTATATTTATAATGAAGTTGGGAGCAAACAGCAATTACTATGTACTGTTAACAGGCTTTTAAAAAGTGGCAGGTAACCTAATGAGTACTCTTCTCACAATATATCACCAGAAAAAGTTTTATAGATAACCTGTTTTCAAAAGACAGAGAGATAGCAAGACAAGAGAGAGATCTATCAAAGCAAAAGCATTTAGGGCAAGATTATGAAGTTGTTGAGCACATGTCAAATCTCATTGACTTCAACTTCTCATTAGCATGAGAAAGAGTTGCATAGTTTGGCCTTCAATGAAACAGTAGGCTTAAAAAATACACATTTGTCAACTTTCAGCTAGAAGCATCTCACTAATACTAATTCTATTCAGATTACCCAGTTAAAAGAAAATAGAATAAAGTACCTGCATGAGAGGTTTTTTGCATTTGTGTGCATAGGAGTGAAATTCTGTTCAACTTATAGAATACAACTTCTACTCTAAGATTTTCAAAAAAAGATCACTGTCTGCTGTATTTTATTCCTCAAAAGCGGAGCCAATCTTTCTAAAACTCATTGCAATTTGGAATCAGTTTCTGAAATGTGCACAGATTTCACAGGTATCCTGAAATATTTCTTCCATGTATAGAGAAACAGCACAAGTATTACCAACTACTGAATATTCTTGGATGAAAACTGCCTTTAATAAGTTTGCACTAGGAGAAAAATCTGTTCGTTGACACAAAAATAAATTACAGAGGGCTTTTCTTTACTCACTAAGAATCAGTTCTTTCCTAAACTTCTGAGGATTTTAGAATTACATGATGCAGATATGTTTTTTAAAGCTACTCAAGCAGTAGAGGGAATACAAGATACAAGAGCTGATACAAGAGCTCTTTTTTTGAAATAATATCCTTCTTCTTAATATCCTTGAAGCTATTACATATGCCAGACAAATTACACACTGAATGTGTACTGGAGTAGTCAAAAATTTCAGGGTAAACTTTCAGGGACCTCATCTCTTTCAGTAATCCTGTGTTTTAATATATGACAATTCAATACTATTTTTTCCTTTGAGGATTTTCAGAAAGGTCAGCATACAGTTCCAGTAGTTTGTAGACAGAATCCAAGACACAATAACAGAGGGATAGCTCTATATCAAAACAAAACAAACCAAAACAAAAAAAAATTAACAAAATGAAACAAAACCTCCACAAACAGACAAAAAATACAAAAAAAAGCAAAACAAAAACAAAGTTCACAGAATTATTTGTCTATGGTATTTAAGAGATAGTGGAGGAAAAAAACAGGCATATTTCAGGGGGTTCACGGGTTAGGTTATGTTGATACATGTTTCAATCATTCCATCAGTGGTTTTTCTCATCTTTCTTGCTTGTCACTGTGAAAAAAGAACAACATATCTCACTATGTATCATTTCTCTGCATCTACTATTTGCCTTTCAAAAACAATTGTTTACCACTTGAACTCCAAAGGCAGAAGGAAGTGACAGCATTTAAAAGGACAAGGGCAGCACCTATTCTACTAACAATTTTAAAGCTCAGCAGGAGACTCCAAGTACTAAAGAAATTTAACCTGCAGCACACAAATGTACTTTACAAAGTACAGGGGATTAGATTAAACTATGAACTCTTGCAAACAAGGGAATTGTACCACTGACTCTACTAGAGGCCAGGCTTTTATCCTCATTGCATCCCATAAAATATCTATAAATACAATCTGAGCCTGAATTTTCCCTCCGTAAAGACCCAAAATTCTTATTTGAATGGAAATGAAGACAGTTTTGGAGTGGGGAGATGCAGTACAACAGCTCTGTCAATCCCACAACTAAAACGTGGTGTATTTTTACAGATACACCCTGGGAGTGGACAAGGACTGTCTTACCCACACGGCTCCCACCCTTGTCCTACCTGAACCTTGTGAGAACATTCCTCACAAGGAATATGGGGGTTATGTAGATAATGTAGGAAATATTAGGAAGAGAAAAGTCATCTGTATTTTCAGTGGCCTTCTTATTCCAGGCTTGACCTAGAGGAAGCAATGCAAAGCCCATGCCAGAAGGATTGCCAGGTTTTACAACAATCACCTAGCACTGTGGAAGAGGTGTATAGGGGCAGTTGAGGCCAGGCTTTTTAATTCTGCACAACACAATTCAGAAAAATTCCTCTGTACTGAAGAAGAGTAATTTTTGTGCCCCCCAGAATAATTTATAACAGGTCCTAAGGCAGGGCAGGTACAGTCCAATACTACAAGCATAAACAAAAATTTATTTTAAGTTTGAACTCACTGATATTACAAAGTTGAGTAGTGTTGCATTTTGAGGCATCACAGTTTATGTTACTGTAGTGATTTGCAGCCAGCTGACTAGTACAGCACTCATGTATGCCCTAGAAAAGTCGGGAGGACAAAACAGCTATGAGATGAAAACTCTCAGTTATTTAATGCTCTGAATACAAAGAAACTCAATGAAAAATATTTTAAATTCAGTCATTTACTTTATACCAAGAAAATCCAAACCTGTTATTTCAGTAAAAAGTCAAGATGTTTAATAGCTACTGCACTTTTGTTGCCTGTGTCAATTGGACTTAATCCAGCCCCTCAAGGTCTGAGATACAAAAAAATCATTAATTTTATAACAAATATGATCATTGGTGTCATAAACTGGTGGTGAGACTTACCTACACCTAAATAAAAAGCATTGGAGGACGTTGTTTTCTGATATTCTGAGTTCTGATATCTGCACAAGGTAAATTGTAGCTTTTCAGTGGATTTGAGCAATTCACAGAGTAAACCACAGATATTATTCCAGTCTTTGGTTTAATTGGAAGCTTTCAGCACATACTCTAGAAAAGAGGCCTGTTTTTCACAGTCACACCCATTCTAATTAAGGAATTTTTCACACTGTTACATACAGCAAGTCCTTTAAGGTTACTTCCAACTTCAGTGCAGTTGCAAGATAGGGGAGGCCTTCTCAAGACTGACTGCCCAGCCCAGCATCCCTCAGGGTGAACTGGAGTGCAAAGGCAGCTTACTCTGATGACATTGATCACAGGGGAAGAAACATACAATTTTGTCCAAATATTTTAATTTTTTTCCATATTCTTGGTTGTTTCTGGAGTCTGAAATCTAGATTGAGATTGCAAGATTCAAAGGTAAATAAACAGTGTGGGAGCTTGCTGTACTACACACAAATAAACACACACACGTACACATACAAGCCTCCACATTTCATCCCACCCTCTCCTGCTAAAGTAGCTATCTTGCACATCAAAGGCTGAAAGGTATTTTTGGCATATTCAAAAATCACTCAGAAGATTAACAAGCTTATTTGTTCCGAATGATGAAAGTTCAAAGTATTTAATTTAAGCTAACAGTTCATTAGTGTAGCCACTCATGTGTGCTAATCCCACTTATTTAGCCTCTCTGTCTCCTATTAATAATAATTTAGCTAAATGGGAGGTGTTTCAACTAGAGTATTCTACTTTCATATATAATTATACTAGATATGGGTATAGTATCTTGATAATAATCTTCCTTTTCACAAAGCCTTTAATCTAAATAGAGCTTGGAGTTGCCACAAGTGACACTAAGTGCTGCACAGTCTATGTTTGTCTGAAATCTTGTAACTGAGCTGTCTGTACAACGCTCATCTCCAAAAATCCCCATGTGAGTAGATTAGCACTGGTATCTTTCCTGAGCAGACAGAAACCTGTACAGCAGAAAAACACTGGAGTAGAACCCACAAAACCACTCATACAACTTAATGGGTGTCAGGACCTTCAGGCAAATTCTGGCAATGAAAAGAGGCAGCAAATGTTGCAAAAGCAATGGAGAGGACTTGAGTGTCTGATTATTGCCTATGTGAGAGCTTCATCTAGTACATAAAAAGTGTCCATTTCCTTCTTCAGCTGTTCCCAGAAGTGAGCTAATTATCTGTACCTTGAGAGATGATTTAGACAAGATAGTTAAGCCTTGGCAGCCATGGTTGCCAGAGCAGTTTGTAGGACCTGCTACAGCTTTGCTCACCTCTGCTGTAAGCAGTCAATTTCTTTCATCACATAAGCAGACAACTTTATTCTTCTCTGCTCCAAGCCCAAGAATATCCCATTTCTTCCTCCTTTTCCATTAATATATCACATCTTTCATTTCTCCCCAGCACATTTCTGTTATCTTATTGAAGACATCTCAGTTTCCACTCTCATACAGAGTAGCCCCCTTTTCCGCACATAGCATTTACACAGTCAGTCCCCAAACCACACACTGCAGAAAGCCTGCCTTTCTCTCCATCCTCCTATTTCTGGCTAAATCAGACTACCTGCTTTCTCTCCCAGCTGCCTTACAAGTGCTCAAATCTACCAAGCACCACAGCAGGATGAAAGACATCTCTCATCTCCTCCAGGGAAGAAGGAGGAAGCCAAATAGAAGCACACATGTTGCTAAGCACATGGAAGGGTTGCATCCTTGACTGTGCATGGACAATAGACAGTCCTGCAGGGAGGACATCTATTTATCTGGAGAAAGAGAGAGTGTCTGCCCATCCCTAACCTCTGAGAGGCAGAGAACTTACCTCAGCCTATGAATCTTTTTCCAACAGCCAGATATATGAAGGCAATATAGAATGAAACTCAGCACCCATGCACTAACATTCCTTTGGGGATTTAGCTCCTAGTAGTTCCCAGAAGGTAACAAACCAGGGAGAAGATTGAGGTTGAAGATGATAAGTGAGCACATGTACCCATGTACAGGCATCTGATGACACTCAAGATGCTTTATGAATTTCATGCTTACAGCTCTAAGTCTCATCCCAGTCCTGAGGCCAATCTAACAGTACAGTGTGCAGGTCATTGAGGTTCTCAGATTATCAAATAGCACTAAATGCATATATTTAGGAACTTGGATTGGGCCCTCAGGGGTTTCCATGTATGTGAGTATTCAAAGTTCTCACAGTCAAATCCCAGTTGGCCATGCAATGGATATCTCAGAGAGATATCCAGCACATCCTGCAGAGCAGACACTGATATTTGGTCAGAACACATTGACCAGTTCTCCTTGTCCTATAATGGCAGCACAGTCATATTGGAGGCCCTCACATTTGCATGTCTTTACTTGCAAACCTCCATCAAGACAACATAAAACAGAACAACAGAACCAGGAATTCAGTATGGCTTTACGAAGATAACCACAAAACAAGGAAGCTTATTGATTCTGGTAGGATGAAATAATGTAATCTGGCACTAAGGATTGACTCCAATTATTTGCCCAAATTATATTATTCAATATTTCAAAACAGTGAAAGAACACAATAGAAGTGATAATCCAGGAAATCACGTGGGTCTTCACACACTACTGCTGATTCATACTGCCAAATGGGAATATTTCAGTCAGCTTCATCACAGAAAAAAATACTTATTGACCAGCTACCTGCCCACATATGCAAGCATGTTTATGCTACTCATCAATATTTTCCCAAGCATGTTTCCCATCCTCCTCAATCCTTCCCTTTCTTCCCTGATCTTCCTCCAGATAATCAACCAAACCTCAGTTATTTTTCCCAGTTTTTCCCAGTTTTACTATATATGTATTCAAATTTGGTATTTTTGATAGTTACCTAGGTAGTCTTGACCTTACAAAAGTTTATTGATACTGTTACCTAGGCACTGCTGACATTAAGATTTCCTCTCCCCAAAAGATGCCACTATTGCCCTCCAATTATTGTGAATTTTGGTCAGCCCTCAACTCATGTAACTTGCCCTTAACCAACTGTGAAACACAGCCAACCTTCACAGCACTATTTCTAACTTTTGACAGCTTTTCACTCTGCTATTCATTATGTCCCACAAGAAAATATCTTGCATCACATTCAATTAGCAGAATCTCAAGGCAGAGCTCTGTCATCTCCTTGCATACCTTACACTTGGCTGCTTAGCTTTCACTTAATTGGTCCCTAACCCTTACCTTAATGATAAAACTTACTTAAGTATTTAGCTTTCTCCTGCAATTATTTCCATGGACACGTTTACATTTTTTCCAGATGCATTTTAAAATAAGCAAATGACATTTGATAAAAGCATAACCTAACAGCACACCCTCTTTTTGCAGTCAGAATATTTTGATGGTCTGATGGTAAACACCACTGTTACCTTTTTTTATCCTGACATATCCTCACATGCATTGGTTTCTCTCATCAGCCAGGACCATACCTGTCATCAAGACCTCTAAAGGTCTCAGTTGTCTGTGAAGAGTGAACCTATAAAAATGAAATCCAAAAGTGTCATTTTTCTCAGGGAAAGCAATCATTCTTTCTCCAGTGGTTAGTAGGTCCCCACAAAAAAAAAAGAGGACTGGCACAGGTAACCTGCACCCACTGACTAATCCCGAGTTCAGATTTACTAAAACTGATGGTACAAGCACATTTAGTAACCTTCTAAACTCTTGCTGGCCAGTCCTCGAACTCTCATAAATACACTGAATCCAGAACACCATTGCCAAGGATTTTCACAGGTCTGAATCTAATCACTGAAAGAACTTTGGGGTTGGAGTCTTTTCAGACTTGGCTTATGCCGGATTCGTTTGCTGCCAGCAGTTCTCGTTGGCCAAGTGAGCAGTCCTTATCTATGCTCTCCATGGTCTGATCTGGTTCTACAGACCTTGGTCATGGGATGTCTCTCTTCCACACTGAGGAATCTCAGACTTTTTTTTTCCTCACATGCATTGTTTCTTGTTCCCTAAACATAGACGCCATCTCACTTCCTCTTTGAAGTATTCTTTGTAGAAGGTTGTTGTTTTTTAGAGAAAAAAATTTCGGTATTTTAAGGTGTGTGGTGAGGAAAAAAAAACCAAACCTAAACAACAGAACCTAAGGAATCATTTTCTTTCAGTCATAATTAGAAGCATCAGTAAGGAGAGGATTTAGAGACTGACATAAGTAATGATATTCTCTGTTTTGTTCTCCTTAAAGAATGGTTTTGCCATTTTTTTGACACGTACCAAGTACTGAGCAAGACTTTTCATACAACTGTCAATCATAACCCCAAATACCAAATAGTGAGTGGCAAAAGTAATCTCAGATCTCATAATTTTCCTTTAAGATATAAAATTATTTTCTAGATGTGTGTCACATATTTCTTTGTATATGTTATATTTTTTATACTTTAGTTACCACAGTTGATAGGTAGCTCTGAAGTTTTAGTGGCAAACTAAGATAAGCCTATGATTTTCGATAATATTTTGTTAAAATTTCAGAAGTTTCTCTTTCTGAAAACAGAGGTTCTGAGATCTTAAAATGGAATGACTGACAGAAAAGCTTTTAGAATTAAAAAGGAACATTGTTTAATTATTCCATTCCTTATTTGGGAAACTTGGGCATTTTATTTCTATGTACTAGAATCCAACATGTCTGCCTCTGAGTATTTTTCCTATCAATGAAAAAGCAACACATGGTACTGTCAAAAGAAGGAGGAGTTGTGAATTTATTTTGTGGATACCTTGAATATTGACAAATATCTGCTATTTTTGATATGGGCTATGGCATATCAGGATACTTCTGTTGTTTTGTTACTGTGTGCGTTTATCCCCAGCTGAATAATAGATTTCAAACATATTTATATTTTAAAACTATGAGAATAATAGCAGTCATAATATACAAGTTGATTTCCATACTCTAACTAGCTTCTCCAGTTAAAATTGAAACATATATTGTAAATGTGCTACAATTTGCTATAAGCAAAAAAAAAAAGGAAGAAAATTATAAACATGCATTTAAGAAAAAAACAAACACCTCCCATGATTCATTTTCCAGCAGTGAACTATTCCTACCGCTCAATATGCATTATTTGAAAACTCCTCTGTGCAGCATCATCAACAATGTTTACCGAAGCATGATGATTATGATAAATTGTCCCAGGGAGTTAACATCTATTGTGCTTGTAGGTCAGCACTTGCTGTAAGAAGAATGTCACCAAACTCACGAATAAAAGAGAAAAAAAATTATAAATGTGACATCAGTGTAGGAAAAACTGATATAATCTGTGAATTTGCCAGCTTGCTTTTGGCTGGACTTGACCAAGTACATCCCGCCTTAATGGCTTGCTCCAGGGAGATTTATTTATTTATTATTTACTAATAAATGGTCTATTATTAAAGCCTGCTGCATGTGTAGGAATGGGATTTACCCTGCATGACCAACTGTTTGAGTCTATGCATGCCTTTAATACATAGTTTAAGCAAGCACTAGAATTTTCCATTTTGGATTGATGTTTTTGAAAGCATACATTTTTGGTTTTATTTGTCCAAATTTCCTGTCAGGATGTACACTATCTTTAAAAGAAGGCAGCAGAAAAAGACCCTTTTAATCATCACCACCACTGAAAACAGTGCCTTATTCTGCAGTTAGTGACTGAAAGAATTTTCTTCTTTGGCACAGAAAATGCCTCTTTACACTGTGTAATGAGAGGTTTACCAGCAGTAAGAGCAGGAGGGGAAGGGGACACATGAAATTGCAGGCAGAGCTCACTGCATGAGTGACATGAAAGACAGTGGGTGCCTTATGTGTCTCAAAGTGAAGGGCCAAATTCAGTGCCTGGGTAGGCTGCAGAGGAGCTGGGAGAGGCTCTGCACACCCCCACTGTCCCCAGCAGTAAGGCAGACCTGCTCTACCTGGCCTTCCATAGAAAGCTGAGCAAAAGTTAAACCTCCCAGGAGGTCACGTTACTTTGTGTTTGAAGACTGGGAGAGAACTGGATGTTAAATAATTCACTCCTGCCCACTCTTCATTTACCGTTTCTGGATAAGCCTGAAATAAGGATTAGCTTTATCTGTCTCTGTGGGAAACTACTGTGTTGCTACCAGGTAACCAGGCAGTGGGATGATATGATAGTGTGGTCAAAGCTATGCTTTTTTTTTTTTTCTTAGCTGAGTTTTTTTCCTTAAATGCATGTTTACATTTTTATTCCTGTTTTGGGGTTTTTTTTGTTTCCAGTTTTACACTTAATAATCAAAGCAGAAATTAATAGGAGTGTTAAACATGAGTATGAAATATTATTTTCATTTCCTCCTTCCAATTCTTTGCTCCATAGCAGGATGGAAGATAACCAAGTGCCCCTAGAGGCAAATCCATTTGTCTAGAACATAGGAAGGGATTTACAACTGGAGTAAGAATATTTTTACAACATGGCCGTGGGTCTCACAGAGATGAAAATATAGTCAGAAACTAAGCCAGTGGTGCATCTTTCTTTACAGACAGCTTTCACGTAGAAGAGATAGAACCAACCTTTAATAAATATGTTGGAAACACCTGTTGATAACAGGTGTTGATAGCAGTGGGTGTCTAGTAGTAGTGCTGAGGGCTACATAACAGAGGCGTAAATTGTGATCAAACTGCCAAAAACAAGTATGAAGGAAAGTCAGACAAATTTGACTCAGTGCTCAGGCATGTATGTATGTGTGTGTGTCTATGTGTATATATATATCTAAGTATAATGTTCAAAATTTGCATTTCAGTCTGTCATAGCTTGATTCTCACACTCTATAATCACTCTTCTCCTATACATAGTGGGGTTAGAAGGTCATTGTTCAGCAGACTTAACAAGGGGCAGCTGTTTTGGCACTTAAAGAATCAGCTAGGCAGAGACTGGTTTTGCCAAAAAAGACAGAGTTGCTAGGGGGAGGGGATGATTTTTTCCACAATCACCTGGTGAAGCTGGGAGAAAGCAATATATAAGATTTCTATCCCACAAACCTTTCATTAGTTTACTTGCTTTGCCAGAAGATGTGATGTTCAAACCTCTTCCATGGCTGGGCCAGAAAGATAGCTATCTGAAAATACAGGTTCAAACCCTGCTTTTTTTAGTGAATCCAACAGTTCAGCTTTTTTCAACTGGTTCATAAAGGGAAGTAAAATAATAAAACCGGATAATGTGAATAGACTGTCTCTCACAGAACCTGTCCAAGAGTCTGATGACACCTGTCTGCTATCAAACTGCCAAGTTTTGATCTTTTCTGAGAGGAAAATATATATACATATACTACCATTTTTTTTTTTCGCTTTGAAAAGCAATTGGGTTACATCTTCTCTTTTAGGAAAAGGACAAAAAAGTAGCTTTAAAGTCATCCTCTTTCTTGTCTTTTTGTGTTCTTGGAAGTAGATGAATTGCGAAAGGAATGCCTCAAACCAATTTTAAAAAGTGAAGTAACACTAAATAGAGTGCAAAAAATGGAATTCATCTAAAATATGGAAAAATATAATCTTTATTTACCTGTTAATAGGTTTTGAATGATCTTGAAACTCTAACATGGCAAACAAAATTGAGGTAGACAAAACCTGTCAGTTTAATTTTATATCTTAATATTATCAAAAGTTTGAGATCCTGTGCTAACACTTCTTGTAAAGGGGCATTCAGTAATAAACACCTAAGGCAGTAAGTAAGTGCTCTGAAGAAAAACAGTATTTTAATCTGACAAATCTGACACATTTGATTTCAGCACGACTCCTAATGAATTTGGGTTTTGTTTTTGTATCACGTATCTGAGTGATATTCCGAATTATGGTAGCCACAGACAATTCCAGGAAAACAAATATTTTGAATACACCTTTTTAATATTTTCAATTTATTTGTGGGTTTCTCCAGCAAATTAGAAATTAAAGATGGCAGTCCACTAGATTCTTTGTAAACCTTCTGTACCATACATACAAAGACATACTGCAAGGGAGAGGAGACTTGAAGAGACTCGAGGAGGGGAGGGGAGGACTGCTACAAAACCATTTCATATTTGCTTGCTCCTGTGACACGTTCTGGGTTAATTACACTTCATAAGGGAGAGAGAGGAAGCAGTAATACAAATCATGTTTTGAGCTAGTTAGTTATTTTCTTTACACATTTGTTTATTTCCAAATTAATTTCTGTGATTTAGCTTGTCACAGTACAAGCTGAAACATCACAAACGAACAGCTGAAGGCAGACATGAAGTGTCATCCTATCACAGCCAAGTGCTTCCAATACCACAGAGAGATTTCTCCCCAGCCATTCCTCAGTTCAAGAACCAGAAGGGAATTTTAATACTTGGCCTCTGTCCTGTGTATTTTCTAAACTACTGACACCTATTCAAAGCAATTGTGAAGTATTATCAAATCAGGATATTACAATTTAATTCTTATTCTGACCAGCTATGCACACACACTGAAAGGCCAGAGATGAACCTTCTAATCCATCCTAATTATCTCTGTATTATAGGCTATAAAACTGCAGATGAGTTGCTTAGTGTAGGCATCTGTGGTCATGTTTTAAGGGATCTATATTTTGATGTAAAGGTTTGAAATTATGGAGAGTCTAACACATTCACTGGTGATCTGTCTTAAATGTCTATCATTCACCTTGTAAAATATTATAGTGTATTACCTAATGAAAGTTAACTATCAGCATAGCAACCATGTCAGTCAAGATTCTCCCTGTATAGTAATTTACAGTGGAAAACTAGGAAATAGTAGAGCACGCTGTGAATGCTGTACTTACCCTTTATTGGAGATGTGTTCATGACGGGTAACTTAATCATGGCACAAATAAAAGGGAATTCTTAAAGAAAGGAATACACTGACCTACCTAAAGCTTTTCCAGCACATACCTGGGCAGCTAATCATGTTAGCAGCTGTTAAGAACAGGTTCTTTAGTCTTGTAAGACAGCCACAAACCAGGGAGCAGCTGGTCACAGCTCAGTACACAGATATTAGAAAGTCACCAAACTGCTCAAAAGTTGGTTCCAGCATGAATAGAGGAGGAACCCTGGAAGCCGCTGCAAGCTCATGCATACTTACAAGCAACACAACTGAGTTATATCTAC
Organism: Thryothorus ludovicianus; assembly: GCA_013397245.1. Classification (NCBI taxonomy): domain Eukaryota; kingdom Metazoa; phylum Chordata; class Aves; order Passeriformes; family Certhiidae; genus Thryothorus; species Thryothorus ludovicianus. The sequence goes on from VZTB01003612.1 coordinate 711,571, forward strand.
CTATCATCTTGAGAGAAAAGCCAAGCAGAGGTATAGCCTGACAGTCAGGCATTACTGCACGTTCTGGCTTTATACTGTACATTAATTACAATGATACCTCTGTATATTACAATAATACCTATACATACTGCTGTGCAATACTGTATTATTTTTACTCCTACTGAGAAACTAAGCCAGTTGAAAAATGGTGTTGGAGGTGGAGTTTATCTCAAATATATTAACCATTTGTATTAGTGTCTTGTCCTCCATATGTGTATCAGTGTGTTTGCACATGTGTACGGGTTTGGAAATCACTATAGTTTTTTCCTGGCATTTAGGTTCTTTCAATAACATGAAAATCAGCTGATTAAAATCTTTAACATTTTCCCTTAGGACAATTCTAAAATAGTTTTTTTATTGGTGGAGCTCAGCACATGAAACTTGTTTCTTCCCATGATACCAAAAGTCCATCTAGCAAGAACTGTCACTCAAGTTTTCTCCTAATGAATCAACCTCCACCATATTTACACTGTAGTACCTTGAAAGATGTACCTTGCACAAGAAGACACATCTGCAGTCTGCTTTCCAAATACAATTGACTGCTTGAGCATCTTGCCACCTTCTCCTCTAACTTACGTTCACTCTGAAATTTCTACTTTGCTTAATGTCAAGATAGCTCATAACATCCCAAAAAAACAGGTAGAGCAGGTGGAAATTGAAATGAGAAACACAGAGGATGTTTTTTTTTGTTTTCTTTGAAGGACAAGCTGGCAGATGTAGCTCCTGTGCCTAAGGACTGAGAAGCTCGATAGAGTAAGGTACCTATAAAGCACCAAGTGTTTTTACACTTAAGTTACCCACCATTAAAAGTCACATCACATCCGTGCAGAATAGACCGTTTCACTCGGATGCAAACAGTATCACAAACACAGGGACCATTCACACGGTTCCTGGGCTGCACTTCGGCGAGCCTGGGATGAAGCCGAGGACCGTGTGTACCGTCTAACGCTCCCAAAATCTCTTGTGTTTGTCAGGAGTGTTTCCAGCCCCCACTTATCTTTTCCCATGCGGGTTCAGCTCGGCGCGGGAAGGCCGTGGGAAGGCAGGCGCAACCCAGAGGGCAGGGTGCCCGCCCCCGCCGGGTCGGGGTACGTGCAGGGCAAGGGGGGCTCAGCCGGGGCCCCGCGCCAGGCCCACACGTGCTGCTCTGCATCCCCCCGGCCCGGTGTCCGGCCCGCACTTCCCAATACGCGGGACCTGCTGTTTGTTGGTCTTCATTTTTCATTTCTGGTTTGGGTGGGTTTTGCTTTCTTCTTTTCTGGTCTTGTTTTGACGTCCCGCAAAAACGGTGCCAGTGCCTGCGCCCTGACCCACTTCTCCCTCGGATAATGATATTCCGCGGCTCCAGCCCCTTCCCCCGCTGCCACTCCAGTTCCCAGGGAACACGCAACCCCTCCGGTTCCCGGGGCAGGGAGCAGCCGGCAAAGGGCACCTCCTCAGAGGCGGCTCCGCTCCCAGCGCCGCCGGTGCCCCGCGCCCGTTCCCACGGCTGCGAATCGCGGTGCGCGCCCGCAGCCGGGCCCCGACGCACGGCCCGCGGCGATCGCTGCCCAACAGGGGCCTTCCCCCGGCCGCTGGGCTCCCCGTGCTGGGGTTGCACTGACCAGCCGCGCACCTCGCTGACCTCGGAGACCTCAAGAGCCCCAGAGCCACTTCCCCATCTCCGCCTCGAAATAAACTTTTCTTCCCACGGCAAGAGGAGGCTGGCGGTGTCTGGGGGGCTGCTCCCGCGCGGGGCCGCTCTCCCCCCGACAACGCCGGAGCTGCGTCCCAGTCTTCGACCCCGGGGCCACGCTCTGCCCGCGGCGGCGTGAACCCCTCTCGGTCCCCAGGTCCCCGTTCCCTCCCTCCTGCTTTTTAGGAGGGGCGGGGGCGTCCTGTTCCTCCCTCCCGTGGGTGCGCGACACCGCACTCGCCGCTCACAACACCGCTGCACTCGCACCCCCGCACCCCCATCCACACACACACGGACACACACACGCACACTCTCACACGCACACTCTCACACGCA
>VZTB01003612.1:713843-866071 GCA_013397245.1 Thryothorus ludovicianus
CGCGGCGCGGAGCCGGATCCCCGCGGGGGTGAGGTGCATCAGCCCGCGGAGGCCGGCGGGCGGGCAGGAGGCTGAGACAGCCGGACGGGCAGGCAGGCATTCGGAGGAGGCGAGGGACGATTTGGACATGCTCATTTTCGGGCGCTTGGTTGCCTGCATCCAGCTCATCTGTATCCTCAGAGTGGGTGAGTGATCTCTGCATGAATCATCTTCGGGCTTCGGAACAACTTTTCTCCCCGGGCTCCGGTGGGTTTTGGTCTCTCTGATCCGTTTGACTTAGGTGTGCAGGCGCAACCTGTGCCTGTGCCACAGCGCGAAAACAACGCTGTCAACAGCACGGGTGGGAGCGTTTCTCCTACTCCCTTTACCTCAGCCGCCGGGCTCCGAGGATGCGCGGTACCCACGCCACCGCCGGCACTGGCGGGCTGCTCCGAGCGGGGCTCGCCAGCCCACCTTGCCCCTGCCCTCCCAGGGGTCCGGCCTCGCTGGGCTGCCTGCGCCCGCGGGGGAGGGATCGGGTGTGCGCCGGTGGCAGGGGAGAGAGAAAATCCGTGCCCAGCAGCGCTGATATCGAGCTTCTCTGGGACGTGGGATGTGAGATGTTACTTTAAGGTCTCGCATGAACTGTTCCGAAGAGAAAAAGGGATGGTGCAAAATTTCACTTTAAAAAGGGACTCGCTTTCCCTGAACGGGTAACGTCAGTGGTTGCCCTAAACCATGCAAAATACGAGTCGCTCATTCACGTGGGACCCTGCATACAGAATATGGATTCATATATAGATGTTAGTAGGACTGCTTACATAACCAAATTCATTTTCAGCTCATGCAGACCTGTGCAACTGGAGTGCATCCTAAAAATCATGCAGTTCCCTGTTACATGATGAGATGGTTATTATAACCAGTGTGAGTCACTTAATGCTGTTAGAAGTGCTCTCTTCAGTGCTTCTTCAAATAAACACTAGCAGCTTATGTGGTAGGGTTTGTATCCTGTTAGATGATAGTTTTGAGTGTATAAACTCTTATCAAATACATCTCTAGAAAATACTGGTTGGCTGCTTATATTTCAGTATCAGGAACTTGGGAGCTTCACCTCCTTGTGTACAAAACCAGCCTTACAATAGGTCTGCGGTGACAAAGTAGTCACTAACCTACATTTGTCACCCAATAGATGGTGCTGCTTCTGAAACCATGCAGCTCTATAAACAAAGATCGGGGTTAGGTTTCACTCTCAGTAAAAGCAATTTTGTACCAAGTTCTGCTAGTCAGAGAAAACTACTTTTTTACTTCATGGGAAATTTTTTTTTGCCTCTTTTCAGAAAATACTGTGGAATGATTCAATATAAATGTGATGAATGTAACTGATCTTCAGTTAAAATGTGTCATCTTCATAAGGGCATTAATAACATTTAAATGTCACTATTCCTAAAAATAGGATGCTTACTCCAATTCTTTTACCTCAAATAATTCTTTTATACTATGGCAAAGAATGGCCTGTTATATAACTTTTGATAAGTTTTAATAATGTCTTTCTTACGTTGCCAACCTGTTTCTTAAAGTCAGATGTACTCCCAAGTCTGTTTAAAGGAAAAAAAAAATAGCAGGTGATTTTACATGTGTGAGGAGGTATATGAAAATGTTTGAGTACAAATCAAGTATACGATTATATGATCATAATGTAATACAACTCTAAATTTTGGAAAGGACTTCGCTATTCAGGTGGTCCTATCACACTGGAAGCAATGCAAGACATAAACATAACTTTGGTAACCTTTTTTTGTTTACTTTAAATAATTTAATCTAGCATCTTATTAGTTATAAGTTGGTTTTATGTAATGTAATGTTTAAGTACTTCTGCATATGTATGTTACATTCATGAATTTACAAGATCTGACAGGATGGAAAAATTTTTTTTACTCATATATAAGTTGTAAGCTACTTTTTGTTTCTCTAGGCTGATACATTATTGTTTTTAAACCTGACCTGGAGAGGACACCCTTTCTAGTTGTGATGGATTAATTTTGTCTCAGTGGTGCATCATTCTGAACACTCATGACCTAGACTTCTCAGTGTCTTCAACAGTATGATTGTTTCCAAAAATGAATACCCTGTACAGCCTATGAGATTATTGTAATCAAATGTCATTTAAATATGTTCCTGTTTGATTACCTCTCCATAACAAATATGCTATCATCTGATAGCATTAGTTCATAGAAACAAATACTTAGAATCCTGATATGATTTTCTTCTGTGGTTTTTGTTTGTTTGAGGGTTTTTTTCATAAAATATAAAATAAATTATTGCATATAACCAGTGTATTGTTCCAAGGGTTTGGTGAGAGACAACTGGATGGGACTGTCTGGCTCTTACCATTAAATATTTCTAGTGCAGAAAAAGCCAGATCCAGGGCTCTGTGAATGGATTGTTGCTGGAGAGCATGGCAATCTGCCTGTGCATTGTGGAGCCTATGCTTATTAGTGTGAGGCTAGGCAACGTGTAGATTCCAGCCTCATTTGCTTGTAGTTTCAAAAAATGTTGTTGAGTCCTCAGCTGATTTGGTACAGAGCTTTGTAAGTGGCCCTTTCCAGGGAATCTGATTGGGAGATTTGTTGTTGACATTGGAACATTCATCAGGGAAATCTGTCTCATATGTGTCCGAAAAAGACAAGGCAGCCAAGTCAGCCTCACTGAGGAATAAACTGTTAGAGCAGATGGAGGCAAAAAGTTTTTCTGGGAATGACAAGACAGTGACAGTTCATTCTTTGCCTTAGTGAAGAAGTGCTTAGGAGCTTAATTCTAATATCCCTGCTGAATTATGAACAGCACCTTCCTTCACAGTGTAACTGAAGCCAAAGAACTTGATTACTTCAAGTACTGATGGAATTATTTATGGAGCAGGGTATTGTCTGAGTACTCTCAGTGAGTGCCATTCAGTGAAGTTCAATGAAATCTGTGGATTGAGATGCTATTCAGTCACAACTAAGAGCTCATAAGAGATCCTATGCAATTGTTTGTGAACACTACTGTGTGGTTAGAGATTTTCTATTAAGTTCTTTCTTTTACTGAGATTAAATGAATAAAACCCCAACCCTACATGGAAAATTCACTTGGTTTTTTTTACATTTTTATTTTAAATGGGAAATTTATGTATCTGTAATCTTCAGCCTGCATATATCTCAGACTGAAGATACTCTTTGAAAATCTGCTCTGGCTTGCTGATGTGTTCCATATAACTTGAAAGTCAATGAGGAGTGCCCTTTTTGTGCCTTTTGTCACATTGTTCCTATGGAAATAATATCTGGAACCTTTTCAATATGTAGACTATTTATGAATCTGTGTAGGCAAGAAAATGTTCATAGATAAAGGAGGATATTTTAACGAATTACCCTGTAATTGTGGTTAAATTTGAGTCAAAGAAGCGTAAATATTTAGGCAAGAGTTAAAAATATTCCATGCTTTCACTAGCAAAATGTATGGGTAGTTTCCCCAAATAAAGTTAAAAAAATCTCTAGAATTAGCTAATCTGCATCCTACTGCTGTCACTATCTGGCCTCAACAAGAGTTTTACTTTTCAAAGTTCAACTCATTAATCTTTAAATTGCTTAATTAGTCATTTCTCAGTTTAATTTTTCACTATCTAGAAAAAATCTCTTGTTTTTAGTTTGTTTCTGGCATCCCTGTGCCACGACTTTATTTGCACAAAGGTGACAAAAGTTCCCTAAATACTCTTATTTTTCCTGTCCCACTGACATCAGGGCAGTGGACATTTCCAAGCTGTCAGGCAGCATGCACCTCATTATCAACCTGAAAGCAACTTCTCTGCACTCTACTGGATGGTCACAACTCAAAATGATGAGAATCTAAAGCAGAGCATCCCTTCGGCTTCCCAAATCAAATCACACTTTGTGTTCATTCTCATGTCCACATGTTTAGACTCAATGAGCCTGTTAAAGGACTGTGGAATCGGATCCTTCATTTTTGCACTGACCTCTTATTTTGACAATATTTTTGTAGGCCAGTTATTTGGCACACTTCAAACTGAATTACATCACAGTAATATTAATATATATTACTTCTAATGCTTTAGCACATTTTTTTGCTTAAGATTATTCCTTAATTCCTTTGGATGGTGATACATAGCTCCTATGGAGAAGTTTAATCCTGCCGTATCTAAAACATAAGAGCTAAAACAAAAAATAAGAATTTTAGAACTGATTTATTTTCTACTTTAACCTTCTATATTATGGCTATATATATGTTATGCATTATTGTACCATAAAGATTTATATATATCAAAATCTAAATGTACAGCATGGATTTATTTTAGGTTCAAATACTGGCAGGTATAGAAAGTGATGAAATGAATGGCATTTTGAAATTAATGTCAGTGTAGCCAAATATTTACTCAGCACATTAGTTGTCTGTAGGACATATCTAAAATAGTTATGTAGTTTTCAACATTGAATCAATACCATTTATAAGAAGAGTTTTCTCAATTGCATTTGGCCTTACTTTGTCTCTGAATTTACCCTTCTATCTGTATTCCCGGAGAGAAACTAAATAATATATATAAAAATAAGATTGTAATTTGGAAATATTATCATTATAATCTATATTGTAGATTAGGATGTTAATTTATGAAAATAGGCACTTGTCCATTCCTTAAGGGAAGGCTATTTCCTAGATTTTCAGTACTCATCATTTAAGTGGCCACTTCCCACTATGAGATCTCTAATTAGGAATTTAAGGGTGAACAGATTCTGTTCTTTCCCTGACAATTTCAATTCCTCTTCAAATGTGCTGTGCTTCTCAGTATTCCCCGTAGGGCCTGGAAGTCTGTGGCAGTTCCGGAGCCCCCAGCTCCCATTTAACAGCTTGGTTCTCACAGCTTCTTGCACCATTTATGTGGCTTTCCTGTACAAGACATCCTTTGGCTATTCAATAAGCTTCTTTTCCCATAAGGACAAAAGTTACCTTTTTGAATACATGTCAAGCCTTCTGTATTAGAAAGATGAATCTACAGGAAGAAAAGGACTTACAGTATGAAATAAACAAGATCCAGTAAATGAAAGATAGCAAATATTTCAGAGGCTGGGACTGTAAATGAAACTTGGCTCCTGCAGGTTGTTGAGGAGCTGTTGGCGGCAGAAGACTTTTGTGGGAAGGTATGATGCAGGTTGCTTGTTGAATACAAATTACTGATGTTGGTCCATTCAGTCTTGAGGCTAAACTGGAAATAACTGGAAATTTTTGAAACAAGGTGAGAGTTTATTTGCATCACCGGCCGGCAATTATGGCACTAACTGATAGAAGTGAAATAATAGACTTTTTAAGTAAAGCAGACATTGTGCAAAAGTGTCAGATTATTCTAGATGAGGCATGCCTCTTGAAATTTCCTAATGCCATCCACATTTGTCCACACTTGACTTTGGTTTTCTTTCATCCACTGGAAGTAGCTGTATTTCACCCCACAAATCAGTATCTTTCATTACTATTTATAAACTCCAGGAGCTATTGTTTGAGTTAATTTCAGAAATCATTATTGTGGTGAAAGCTGCTAGAACGATGAAAGTGCTATCCTGAATCTGGTGAGGAATGCTCAGCAATGGAAGTAGGATGCCTGTGGAATTTAAGTGTCTGAACCCAAAATTTTAATCAAAAGGTTCCCTGACTCAGCTTATATATGATGGATTCCAAGGAAGTTTTAATGCAGCTTTGTTTCTCTCCTGCACGTGCCTTACCTGACCTTATTGTGTGTATCTCAGCGCCTCTTTAACTCCAAAGTTTCATTGGATGCAAATGTCCTTTCAGGTGACTTCCCTGAATGTTGTCAGTAAGGTTTCCCTAAATATATGCTGACAGATGTGTCTTGATCTGGCTGCCTCTACTTCTCTTCAGGACAAAGGACAAGGTGATGGCCACCTCCTCATATTGTAGTCCAGTCATTGAAGCCTTCTACCCAGTCTAGAGAAAAGGCCTGATCTGAGATAAAGGTATTTGAACCTCCATCTTCTGTCTCCAAACATTAAGTTTTGTCAAATGAGAAGACTTTTATACTTCCTGTGCAATAGGAGCAGTTTAACTTATTTTTTAAATTTAAAAAAAATAAAATTTGAGAGGATTCTGAGCAAACTCTCGAAAAAGTGTTGCTAATAGAAACCACATCTATTTCAGGAATTTTTGGAGCTGGAAATGGAAACTGTGAGAGTTTGTGAGAAAATTTTCCAGCATATAAGTTTGCCTTTTTCTCACTATTCCTTAAGCATCCACTTCAGGCTTCCGAAGCAAGGATTCTGAATTAGTATGATGTTATAGCAAGATAGAAAGTATGAATTCTTATGCCTGCTCCTACTCAGTATTTCATTATCTACTTGCTGGATGAATAAATCACTACCCCTGCCTTTTCCCTGCGCTCTAAAAAAGTCAAGATTTTGCTTGTTTCTTTAATGGTTCTGGATACGTATTATACTGAACTTCTGAAAGACCTCTCAAGGATGGGCAAAGCTCAAATGCTTTTCCACTAACTCAGCATTTTACATCAGCTGAGTACCATTTGGGCAGGCCAGTAGCTTGTTACTGTGCTCAGCTGCTTAGATCACCTAAATATGATGGAGCAGCCTGAACTCCAAGGCCCTGGAGCCTACTGCTATTGTCTGCCAGGTGCGTAATTCTCCTAAAGCCATTTTGCACTTGAATGTTTTTCCAATTCAAAGCTATTGAATACATCTTCTGCACCACATTTTCAGATTCAGCAATTAAAAAATACGCTAGATGTACTTTAGCTATTTGCCATATAGAGAGCACTATTTCTCAGTCTGGATTTTTACAGCATCCAGTTAGACATACAAGGTGACATGTTTGATTTTTTTTACTATCCTTTAAGTTTCACTAAATGTAAATAATGTAGTTACTTTGAAATTTTCTCTGTGATAATGAAATATTAAAGATCCTAATGTGCAGGTAGCATTCAGCAACTTATATATTTCTATTTGAAGCTACTAGGACTTCTCACCTGACCTGAGAGATTTCATTAGGAGTTTTTGGAAGCACTATATCAAACAGTAATTTGTCTGGGAATTGTCATTTTCATTGCCAAAAAACATCTGCTAAATAATGAATTACCTGAAGGCTGAAATAAAAATACAGAACGTTTGAAAAGTTATCCATCTTCACTGCCTTATTTATCTGTTTGCTGAGATAGGATAAGAGTAAAGCAGTAAAGAGATGGTTAAACAGTGACATTGAACACGCAAAATAAGAGACACCTGGAGTATTTTTACTATGTTGAAATTGTGTTGCAAAAAATTAGTCTTCAAAATCCTATAAATTAAAGACGTTACATAAAAATAAATCGCATCAAATGCATCTTAGTGAAAGACATGGTTTTTTAAATTCTGTAACAGAATGTGACAAAGAATTCCTGACTCATTTAAAATTTTCTTGGAAGTCATTGTATGTTCTTTAATTAGAATAGATTTTTTTTTTAATAAGCTATCCAGATCAAAGGAAATATTTTCCTAAAGAAAATGGAAGGATTGATTGAATTCATTGAGATTTAGACTGATTTATATCATAATTCTTCAGAATACATTTTTCCAACAAATAATACCATTTTTCAAATCTGTCAAATACTTAAAAAAAGATGAATTTGTAATGTTCTGCAGGGGCAGCATATACTGAAGAAACTCAAAGCTTTTTGAAAGCTAAAGCAAATATTTTGAGGAAAAAGAAAGCCTTTAAAATCAGCATTTAAAAAAAGACTTGAGTCTTCCATTGCTTTATATGCTGAACTCCATGATTTCAGCAGAAGTTCCCAAAAAGAAAAACATCTGCTTGCTGAGACTAAATAGCTAATGATCAGAGTAACAGCTGGCTTTATAAAAGGGACCTAATATTACTCCAGGCAATTTTTCTTCTGGCTCCATCCCCAAACTGACCAACTGTGTTTGATCTATTTCTAGCCATTTAGGAAAGTTATTTAGTTTCAAGTGTGTGCCAGTTATTTCTGTCAGTACTTTTTGTCAGTCTTTTTCTGATTAACATGTTTAAGTATGATCACTAACAAATTTGTCAGGCTGGGACTTCCTGGGAGGCTCAGGAGCCTTCTTCCAGCTTTTTGGAGCACTCCAGTTAGGTGTCTGAGATGTGTCATGCCAAACGGTGCACTTACCATACAACCCATCCACCTGTCATTTGCACAGAGTTTGGGGAGAGTCTTGTGTGATCTGTGCCTACATCTTTATTTATATCTTCGAGTTTTGGTCACTACCTTTGCATTTCATATATCTTGCAATGTTGCAGAAAACCTGACTTTGTGTTGTTTTTGAGTTTTTTCTAACACACTTCAGGTTTGTGTTAAAAAAAAACAAAACTCAAGAATAAAAAGTTCCTGAAGGTCTATATAAGTTTTTATGACTAAACTGGCAATGTGCAAATTTATACTGAGTATTCGAAGAAGGCTCCTAATCATGGGGGTGGGCAAACAGGGGCATGGCAGGTCTCTGAGGGTGTGTTTTCTTGGTAGTTCATGCAGGCGGGGTGAGCAAGCAGGGTTGCAGGTTTCCTTCTGCTAGTGGGGTTTTAGGTTTGTTGTTTGTTGTGTTTCTGTTGGTTGATTGGTTTTGGGTTGGTTTTTTTTTTTTCTTAGTAATGGTTATAACACGATCAAAAACTGCAGTCAGTAAGAGTGTAGCCAAATGGAGCCCTCCAAAAAGGATGTGTCTGTCCAGACCCCTTCCTGTGCTTGGGCTTACCAGTGGTACTGGGGGGCATTGCAGGAGAGGCTTGCCTGTGGTGTGAACAGGTGAATGATCTCCTTTCACTGGTGGCTGAGCTAAGGGAGGAATTTGACAGACTAAGGAGTATTACAGAAAATGAAAGGGAAATAGATTGGTGGAGTTCTGCTCTTCCATCTTTGGGGGAGGCCCACCAGTCAGATGACTCCGATGCCTCCCACAGTCAGGCAACAGGAGAAAACCTGGTCGATGAAGGGGAGGGGAAATGGGTCCCTACTTGGGGAGGTAATAAAAATTCCTGCCAACCCCCATCACCTACCCAGGTGCCACTTAGAACAGGTATGAGGCCCTGGATTTAGAGGGTCAGCCAGATGACATAGAAGAAAATTATCTGCCCAGTGAGCCTCCCAATTACACTTCACCTGTCAGACAGATCACCATCAAAAAAGAAAAAATGATGGTCGTAGTGGGTGACTCCCTTCTGAGGGGAACAGAGGGCTCCATATGTTGACCAGACCCATTCCACAGAATCTGCTGTGGATCTCCCTGGGGCCTGGGTACGGGATATTATCGAGAGACTTCCTGGGCTGATTCAGACCTCTGATTATTACCCACTGCTGATACTCCAGCAGTAATGGGATTGAAAAGAGGAGCATCAGGACAATTAAAAGGAACTTTAGGGCACTAGGTCACATGGTTTATAGGGCAGGAGCACTGGTAGTGTTCTGCTCAGTCTCTTTGGTGGCAGAGAAAAACAACGAAAGGAATAGGAGAGCTCACATTATCAACAGGGGGCTTAAAGGTTGGTGTCATCAGCAGACTTTTAGGTTCTTTGATTATGGAGCAACTTTTATGGCATTGGATGGGCTCCATTTCTCTGTCAAGGGCAGAATGATTTTAGCTCATGAACTGGTGAAGCTCATTGAGAGGCCTTTAAACTAGGTTTGAAGGGGGAAGGGGATGCAACTGGGCTGTCTGGAAGCAGCCCCAAGGGTGGTAAGCCTGAGTTAGGGGTGAAATCAGTAGCCCAGCTGAGATGCACATGTACCAATGCACACAGAAGGGTACATGGGTAACAAACAAGAAGAGCTGGAGGCCATGGTGCAACAGCAGAGCTATGATGTAGTCACCATCATGAAAACATGGTGGGACAGCCCACATATCTGCACTGGATGGCTACAAGCTCTTCTGAAGAGACAGGAGAGGGAGAAGAGGTGGAGGGGTGGCCCTTTATATTAGGGAGGTTTTTGATGCCATAGGTATTGAAACTAATGATGGAGTTGAGTGCCTATGGGTAAGAATTAAGGGGAAGGCCAACAAGGCTGAGATCCTACTGGGAGTCTGTTATTATCCATCCAACCGGGAAGAAGAGGTGGACAACTTATTCTATAAGCAGCTGGAGAATGTTTCAAGATCACCAGCAGGTGACCTTGTTGTTCTTGCAGGTGACTTTAACCTACCAGACATCTGCTGGGAACTTAGTAGAGGAGAAAAGAGGCAGTCCAGGAGGTTCTTAGAGTGTGTGAAGGACAACTCTTTGTCGCAGCTGGTGAGGTAGCCCACCAGGGGAAGGACTATGTTAGACCTGTTGTTTGTAAATAGAGATGGGCTGGTGGGAGATGTGGTTGGAGGCTGCTTAGGGCACAGTGATCGTATAGAGTTCTCAATATTTAATGATACCAGGAGGAACATCAATAAGACTTTTACATTAGACTTCTGGTGGGCAGACTTTGGCTTATTTAGGAGACTTACTCAGAGAGTTCCTTGGGAAGCAGCCTTAAAAAACAAAGGAATCCAGGGATAGTGGGCGTGCTTCAAAACAGAGATCTTGAAGGCTCAGGAACAGACTTTCCCTGTGTGCCGAAAGCGAGTCGATGAGGCAAATGTCCAGCCTGGATGGGCAATGAGATTTCGAAGGAACTTAGGAATAAAAAGGGGATGTATCATCTTTGGAAGGAAGGTCAGGTCTCTTAGGCAGGATTTAAGGGGGTTGCCAGGGTGTGTAGGAAAAAAATTAGGGAGGCCAAAGCTCAGATCAAACTTTATTTGGCAACTTTTGTAAAGGATAATAAAAAATGCTTTTAAAAATATATTAATGGCAAAAGGAAGGGTAAGATCAACTTTTGTTCTCTAGTGGATGCTAGAGGGAACTTAATCACTGCAGATGAGGAGGAGGCAGAAGTACTTAATGCCTTCTTTGCCTCAGTCTTTAGTGGGAAGACAGCTTGTCCTCAGGACAACTGTCCTCCTGGGCTGGCAGATGGTGTCAGGGAGCAGAATGGTCCCCCTGTTAGCCAGGAGGAGGCAGTCTGAGATGCTGAGATGCTTGAATGTTCATAGATCTATGGAACCACATGGAATCCATCCCAGGATGATGAGGGAGCTGGCAGATGAGTTTGCAAAGCCCCTCTTCATCTATTACCAACAATCCTGGCTCACTGGTGGGGTTCCAGTTGACTGGAAACTGGCCAATGTGACACCCATTCACAAAAAGGGTGGGAAGGAGGATCCAGGTAATTATAGGCCTGTTAGCCTGACCTCAGCACCCAGTAAGTTTGGTACTGAGGAATGGAATGAATGGAATAGAAACAAATGGAATAGTTTATACTGAGTGTTATCAGGCAGCACTTACAGGATGGCCGGGGTATCAGACCCAGCCAGCCTGGATTTAGGAGGGGCAGGTCATGTTTGACCAGACAGGTCTCCTTTCATGACCAGGTCACCCACCTGGTGGATGTGGGAAGGGCTGTGGATGTTGTCTTTTTGGACTGCGGCAAGGCCTTTGATACTGTCTCCCACAGCACACTCCTGGAAAAGCTGGCAGACCACAGCAGTGCTGCATCCAGCTAGTGGCCAGTCATCAGTGGTGTTCCTTAGGGGTCTGTGCTGGGGCCAGTTCTGTTCAATATTTTTATTTATGACATGGATGAGGGAATTGAGTCTTTCATTAGTAAATTTGCAGATGACACCAAGCTGGGAGCGTGTGTCGACCTGTTGGCAGGTAGGAGGGCTCTGCAGAGACCTGCAATGGTTGGATGGATGGGCAGAGTCCAATAGGATGAAGTTTAATAAGTCCAAGTGCCAAGTCCTGAATTTTGGCCACAATAACCCCCTGCAACACTATAGACTGGGACAGTGTGGCTGGACAGTGTCCAGGCAGAAAGGGACCTGGGGGTGCTGGTCAACAGCCGGCTGAACATGAGCCAGCTCTGTGCCCTGGTGGCCAAGAAGGCCAATGGCCCCTGGCCTGGATCAGGAATGGTGTGGCCAGCAGGAGCAGGGAGGTCATTCTTCCACTGCACTGGGCACTGGTGAGGCCATACCTGGAGTGCTGTGTCCAGTTCTGGCTCCTCAGTTTGGGAAGGATGTTGGGATGCTGGAGCGTGTCCAGAGGAGGCAGAGAGGCTGGAGAGGGGCTGGGAACACAAACCCTGTGAGGAATGGCTGAGGGAGCTGGGGGTGTTCAGCCTGGAGAAAAGGAGACTCAGGGATGACCTTATCACTCCCTACAGCTCCCTGAAAGGTGGCTGTAGCCAGGTGGGGGTTGGTCTCTTTCTTCAGACAACAACTAACAGAATGAGAGGACAGTCTCAAGCTGCAGCAAGGGAAATAAAGGTTGGATATAAGGAAAATTTTTTTTATGGAAAGAGTGATCAAGTACTGGATTTGTCTGCTCAGGAAGGTGTTGAGGTGTTGAAGTCACCGTCCCTGGATGTGTTTAAAAACAGACTGACTATGGCACTCAGTGCCATGATCTAGTTGAGGTGTTAGGGCATGGGTTGGACTTAATGATCTTGAAGGTCTCTTCCAGCCAAGTCATTCTGCTGTTCTGTGATTCTGTGGTTACAACAGTGGAATTCTGAAAAGTGTTTCCAATGTGAGAGCAAAAAGCCAACCAGTTTTTCTGGTGTGTGTTTGGTTTTATTTTGTAATTGTAGAGTACTTTTTTTTTTAATAAGATCCTGTGGCACCTGAAGCAGGAGAGAATACTGTCAATGATGTAGGAGTTCCTGTCAGTGAGCAGCATGGCACAGATTCAAATTGTGCTAAATAAGAAAATTGAGCAGAGTGCATCTGGCTGTGCCAGCCAGCTGCCCACCAGAACATAAACCAGTCATTTCTCATGATGGACTGGTACCTTTGTAAGCTGAAATACCAAGGACTGAGTGCTCACTTTGCATGTCAAGTACTTCTCAGCATTTCAAAATGCATGCAGTAAAAGAAGGAAAGATATGAGTAGGGGACTATATATCATAAATACAATATAAAATCACGAGAATTAAAAATTTACACTTTGAGTTTGATTATTGTGTTTTGATGCTGTTGACCATTTGCTATTTTGAATTAGAATACTTGTAGAAGTATAAGGTAAGAAACCTCCTTTAAAGGAAAATATTTGAAATTGCTCATGTGATTGTATGACTTGAGGTAGTGGTAGAGTTAAAATACTAGCCAATTACAAATCTTAGAGAACTGGCAATGTTCTCACTCTCACACCTGATACAATCGTAGGAGATTTCGATTCATTATATTTCAGTGTCAGATTTTGCACTGGCTGAATTCTGAGGTTATTCTCAGGCTCATCTGCTCATTCCTCATTAATCCTCTCCACATCCACCTCTCATATTCTCATATAAATGGTTTGGCCTCTTTGTCAGCCCCCTTTCTCACTACATACACATTTCTCCAAAGACACAGGCAGTTACAGAGTAGTTTACTTATGTAAAATACTCCATCAACTTTGTAAGTGTTCTCCTTGGCTGGTTTCTGCACCCCTTTTAAAGTGTAATTCTCATGTACCTGATGCAATTCTTTTTCCTTGTTTGTTCCTCCTCCTTTATTTGGGATGAAGAAAAAGGGACTTATGTTTTGCTTACTGTTTTCTCTGTATGGTAAAAAATCAAACAAACACAAATCAATATGCATTAGAACTAACCAAACACTGGGTAAAAAATGTAAATTCCTTATATTGTTTCTCTGTGAGTTTTATTTTCTGCAGTTTCCTAATCAGTTTCAAAGGTTTATTTTTTGGTATGTCCTGATGAGAGACAGAAAAGATTTCTGTGTTTAGAAGTTATGTATTTGACCAGGGGTCAAGACAGTATTACATTCAACAGAATTCATCCAGAATACTTAGACTAGAAATTATTCTTTTAATCCATTAGTGAAAAATACATCCATGAAAAATTCCTGAGGATTATGCAAAGATATCCTTTCATCTGAGTCTTTTTTCAGTATTTTCTGGTTTCTGCTATCCACTAGGGGATTTGTAACGCATGAATCAGCAGACAAAGTATGTTTCCATGTGGCAGTAGTCACCTCTGTCTGTACGGGAAGTTCCAAACTTTTTGTGTGAGTGATAAGACTGTGACACAAAATCTTCTGAAGATTTGTCTGAGCAGTGACTGTATGCATGAAAATGGGGGGTTAGATTAGATATTAGAAAAAATATCTTCACTGAGGATGGTTAGTCATTGAAACAGGCTGCCTCAGGGTAGTGCTGGAGTCACTGTTCCTGGAAGTGTTGAAAAAAAACATGTGGAGGTGCCACTAGGGGATATGCTAAAGTGATGGGCCTCGTGGTTGGACTTGATCAGCTTAGAAGTCTTTTCCAACCTTAAAGATCCTATGATTCTGTGAAAAATGACAACAGCAGCAGACATTCCCTATTGCTAGGAGCATGTGTGAATCTTACATGATCTGATTAGCTTTCGCAACTATATGTGTTTATTGCAGGAAAAGATTCATCATAGTAAAACATTGCAAGGGCAATTTAAGGCATTGTCCTGCTGAATGGAAGAAGACAGGTTCAGCTAAATCTGGTGAAGCTAATAAGGCAGTGATGCAAAACAAATAGTTTCAAGTTACATGCAGTCAAGTGAAATACAGGAAAATTTATATGGACCAACCAGAAAAACAAGTCCTGTTTTTGATGAATAAGGTAATATGAGTTAATCAACTTTTTCTAATATTATCTGCGTATTCTATCACAATTGGAAAGAGTGCATTTGAACAAAACTGTAATACAGGTTTTCATGGTTTGCTTCATTAGTTAAATAATTCCTTGGATGTGCAAGAGCTTTTTGAAACACATGTAACCCTGAAATTTGCTGTTCACTTGAAAGCAACAGGAATGAGTATGATTAAATCAAAGAGGTTTCATTGTCTTGCAGTGGAACTCAAAATGCTGGGTGTGAATAGACTGGGATTCACAGCAGCCAGAATGCCCTGTACTGGGACACACAAGCTTGGCTGGTAAAATAAAAATCAGTGTAGATAATAAAATGTGAAAAAATAGCTAACTGGGACATTCCTCTCAGGGCTGTGTATTGGAACTAACTATGCTGACACATCCTGTTTAGATGCCTAGACTTGTGAAATTCACAATTGTTGATCTTACTACCCCTAAACCAGTTCTACGGTGCTGATACTGGACACTCTCCATCATCTAATAATAATACTTTGCCAAAGAAAAGGAGATGGCAATCCTAAAAATTTCCCATGGTCTGGGATTTGAACCACAGTTGTGGGGGGCAGTATGATCCACAGTATGACAGCACAGCAGTTTGGGATGGGCAACACTGCTGATCTGAAGATAGGAATTGTAGAAAAGTTTAAGAGAAAACCTATCTGTTCCAATGGGTGGGATAAGGTGGTTCAGTATAGCATTTCTAGATGCTAGACTATTTTGAACCCTCTTCTTCACTGCTCCCTGCTACCCTGCTCCAGAGCAGCAGCTGCCTCTGTGTGTGAGCAGCAGATCCCTGGTCTCTTCCTTCTGCTGTGGCTCCCTACCATCTCCCCCACTACCTTCCCACAACACTGTCACTCTGTGACTGCAGTAGGGATCTCTTCTGGGGTGGACACAAATGTGCTTTTGGCAGCCTGTACTGCTGGAAGAGCTGCTCTATCTGCGTTGGGCAGTGGCCAGGAAAATACATTCTGTGGGTTGATTTAAAGCCTTGGGTCAGCAGGGTTATGTCTGTCATAAAAGGAGTGATATATGGGATTCCAGTCACATTTCTGTCCTTTGTCTAGCTGCTATCCAATGTAAAAACCAGCAGGATTTCTATTGTCTCCTGTAGTTTTGAAACCTGATGAAGAATGCTGTATCTCCTGGTCAGGTGCTCAGTCTGGTGTTTATCTTGGCATTCTGGGCATCTCTGAACAGTCACCTCCTTACCCTGCACCCATGAAGTCTCTGCATCTTTCAGTCTTGGAGCAGTTGCTGATTTTGTTGTGGTGCAGGAGATGAACCAGTTAGATACAAAAGTGCATTGTAACTCTCCCAGAAAAGTGTATCATTAGTCTGTGTAAGAAATGTATGCATTTGCACCACCCCAGTTGGAATAGCAGGAGGTTTTCTGCCACAGGCAGGTATGGCGGCTGAATGAGCAACTGCTGCAGTGCCCTGGAAGAAAATACAGCATGTGCTCCTTTTTGTAGCAAATCAGATGCTTTAGATGGCATAGAGACAACAGATGCATTTCCCCAGTGAGTCGCTGGGCTTCCCTAAAGCCTGCATCTCCAAGGCCTACAGCTGAGGTGGAGCATATTACACTGCTCCCAGTACAGTCAAAACCTTAAAGGCTTAGTCAAACCTATAATTAATTAATGCTTATGTTAGAAGATATCTCACTTGATGAGCAATAAATCTGTTGCTAATGATTTCAAATCTACGAAGCAACTTCCTAAACCCCTTTGAAATTGCCAATTATAATGTTCTGTCTTACATGGGAAAGCTTTGATCACTCCAGAGCAGGAAATAAATGCATGACTTAAACTGGAGAGATATAGTGACAGAACTGCAGCAAACTGTGAAATACAGTGCTGTGGCAGAGAGCCAGAGGAAGATTTGCTGTTGCTCCTTCCAAAACTCAATTTGAAGTTATTTCAGTATTTCTGTGTTGAATAAATGACTGTGAAAGTCCTAGGAGGTCTGCAGTTGCATGTGCTTACAGTCTGAAGATAAGACTTAATTGAAGAATTTTTGCTTTCATGTCTTGTTCATTTTTTTAAATTCCTATACAATTACGAGGCTACATTCTGACACAGCTCTAGAAGTGAACCTAATGAAAATCTGACTTGTTCTGTCACAGGTACTTAAATGTGATTTTAAAAAAAAAGGTGTTAAATATATCTGAAAGCCTATTGTTTTCTGTT
This sequence comes from Thryothorus ludovicianus, assembly GCA_013397245.1. Taxonomy (NCBI): domain Eukaryota; kingdom Metazoa; phylum Chordata; class Aves; order Passeriformes; family Certhiidae; genus Thryothorus; species Thryothorus ludovicianus. The sequence goes on from VZTB01003612.1 coordinate 730,739, forward strand.
CAACGACAGGAATACTTTGCAGAGAAACTAACTAGCTCTAGTTTAGAAGCTTCATTTTTGCTGTGGTGATTTCTGAAAGCAAAACACGTGAAGCTATCTTCTTTGCTTGACTAATGCTTGTTGGTTAAGCAATGCCATCCACCAAACTGTTTCCCTAATTTATTCAATTTTTAATGAAATCATTAAAATTAAGAAGGTTCTTAGGTATAAAGAAATCTGGTATTTGCTTGTGAACTTTCTACTATTCTTCAAATAACTCAGTTATTAATGCGTAGAAGAGAAAGTAAGAAAATTTTAAGAAAATAAAAATGCATTGTAAAAAGGCTATGCTTTTGAGGATATATGGGGTCTTTTTAAGCTACTGTAGTGCTGTCACCTGCATATAATATGCACCTGTTAGAGGCATCTTCAGAAACATTTTACGTACTTTGATTAATTACATAATAAATTCTCCCTAGTGGCTGTTTGATAAGGTGAAAAATACTATAAGTTGCTTCTTAAAGGAGCAAATATTATTGTAATGGTTTTATATAATAATAAAATAAAGTTACATCCAAGTAGAATAAGAGGGAGAAGGTCTCACTCTCTAGTTGTCCATAAGCTTTCTACTTAGTGTTAGCACTGATGCAGTGCTAGTACACTTCAGAAATTTTACAAACATTTGGTAAATTTATAACTGGTTATTGGAAATACAGCAGTTTAAAATACACATATTTATTTCATTGCAATATATTTAATTGCATGCACAGATGAATCCTTTAACTGGGCTGTTATATGTATTGGATATTTATATAAAAATGAGACCTCAGATTAAACTGACACGTGGAGATGCTGTATAATCAGGGAATTGCTACCTTTTATTATTTATGTGTTGACAACATTTGTGTGCATCTGTCAGTGACCAGGGTTTCATTGTGTAAAGTACCATATGAACACAAAGCAGGAATATGACACCTGCTCTAAGGAATTTAGAAATAACATACAGAAAGAGAAGCTGAGAAGACAGAGAAAATTGATGTTACTGCTAGAAAGTATATGAAGAAAATGTCATATATTAGTATAAAAAGCAGTTGAATTGGTGAAGCAGCAATTTTTCATCTTTTCTAGCTCTTCCTACGAGTATGAGTTTTCAAAGAGGTATTGAAGGGATCTGTCTCAGTTCTACATCTGTAAGGTAGAGGTAGTAATACTTTACTCAAAGGTATTTTGTGTGTACAGGAGCATGTTCACATTTCTGAAGCTCTTCCAAAAGTAAAAAAGTTGGCCTGAAGTCATAGATTATAGGGCAGTGTTGCACTGTGAGGGGGTTCTGCAGGGAGCCTTTGCAGCCTCTGAGGACCCAAGGCATGGAAGAAGGAAGCTCCATTTGCAGTTCCCTGGAGTCCCTGGTGCAGCCCTTTGTGTGCTGTGCCAGCCCCAGGCAGCACTTTGAGGTGAGGAGAAGCATTCACCTGGAGACCTACTGCATCCTGATGGTTCAACAGGGAGCTGAAAATGGTGAGACATCGGGACTGAACCTGGCAGTATCAACTCAAGCATGTCATTTTACCTTCTTTGCTTGTTTGCTTTCTGCAAAGCTGAGATGATTACACCCATGCTTTCTGACATTGGTTCAGGAACAAAAGTGCTGCATACGTACGAGGTGCAGACAGTACAGTGTGCACAGGGGCACGTGAGCAGCTGAGGTGTGCTGCTTTGGGTGAAATAGGGAGCCCTTTCAGCCTGTGCACAGCCTTCCTAATGGTGTATGACTTCAGATAGGGGAGACTGCATGAACATTTACACATGAAAACATGAGTAAAAACAGCTGATCTGAACACTTGACTTGTGGTGGATCAGCTCTGATCATGATCTTAAATAGGGGTTCTCACCCTGTGTGACCCACTTTGACCCAGAAACTATGGGCTGCAATATGATCTTGTATCTCATGGTCCCTGAATGTCAGCATGGAGAAATGTGGGAATATCAGGTAGGCATTTGCTGTGTAAAACAAAGCTCTAACATCTCACAAAAGGAACAATTATACTGAATGGGGTTACCAATGATGTTATTTTATCTAATTGCTGTAATTTAGTGTTCATATGAAGTGTGGTAGTACAGTCATAACATATTGAGAAGTTGGATTTTCCTCATGTGGAGCAGGCAGTAAAGCTTGGGTCCATGTGTCATGTTTGATGATAATAAAAATAATGGGAGGGAGAAAAGGAGGAGGAGCAGTGATGGGTTTGGGGAAGGAAGAGACACCACCCCCTGCCTGCTTACCCACACTTCCACACTGCCTTGGCCTTTGAGGGTGGTCTTGAGCCCTTCCTCTCTTCTCTCTCTTCATAGGGAACTCCCCTTCCCCTCCTACGCTTTCTCAGCCCCATGTCTGGATGTGAAACAGATACCCTTCAGAAAATTCTGCTCTTCTAGAAGCATGAACAGCTCTTGTCTGGGGGTAAGAGGGAGTACTGCAAAGCGGATTCTGGGTAATTGTCACTCACTGCCTGTGGCAGGCATCCATATCTGAGACTATAATATAAAATCTATTTGTACAATGTACAGTCTCAATGCAGCTCAAGTTCTGTGGATTTGTTGGCAATATTACAAGTAAATCATTATAATAGTTGTTAAAAAGAGAGTGTTGACAGTGCTATTCAGGCTGTAATGACCACTGTCACCTAAAAACCTCCAAGGAGCTTTCTTGTTTTCAAAAGAGAAATGTGTGTTCTTAAGTTGAAAGGTAATTTGGTTGCAATAATATATTTCATTTATAATGAATACATCCCAAATGAATGCTGCCTCCTTGAACATTATGCAAACCCAGGATCTGAGGGTAAAACTCACTGCTCCTAAACATGACACACTGCAGCCTCTATGGACAGGAGGACATAGGTGTGTGTTACAGACTAAACAGGGTCTGCTGGTTTTCACAAAAATCTACAGACCTTTGGTAGTAACTCTTTGTGAAGAAACATTTGAAGAGGAGTTAAAAGCCTTGGACTTGTAAGGACCATGTTGGGAAGAGTTTTAGCATGCCACAGGGAACAGACAAGCTGGCATGGAATTTAGTTCTATAAGTTTAAGTTTTTTTCAGGGAAACAATATTTAGAAATAAGTTTCTAGAGCTAATTTCACGATTATTTTGATTGGAGAAAACAGCTCTAAATTCTTTTTGATGCAATAACTATAATGAGTACTATTTTAAGATTCCACCCAAGGCTCTAGTCAGGAAAAAACATGTGCTTGACTTGAGTTACATTCCCTCTATAAAATAAAACTGATGTTCTACTTGCAGCTCTAAAGAGAAAATATTCATTCTTTTTCCTCCATAGCAGAATTCCATGATGGCTGTGATGAGTATACTAGTTTTCCATGATAAAAAAAACAAAAGAGAAACAAGCTGTAATTACCTATGGAAAACCAAACTTCAGTAAAGAAAGAAATCGGCAGGAGAAAAGGCATACTAGTGCAAATCTTGATAAAAAAAAAAAAATTCTTCTACTCAGTTCTAAAGTGTGTCCATAACATTTTTGATGCACATCTACTAGACATTACTATTTTCTGATGTACATTGTACAACAAATAAGTTGCTAAGCACAGGGCAGCACTGGAGTGTTGTGGTTTGACCCCAGCCAGCACTAGGCCTCATGTAACCACTTGCTCACTCCTCCATCAGCAGGATCATGGAGAGAATCAGAAGGATAAAAGTGAGGAAACTCACAGGTTGAGATAAAGACAGATTAATAGGGAAAGCAAAAGCCCCACTCACAAGCAAGGCTAAACAAGGAATTTTTCCCACCTTTCCCATGGGCAGGCAAATGTTCAGCCATCCCCAGGAAAGCAGGGCTCCATCACACATAATGGTTAAGTTGGGAAAACAAATGCAATCACTCTAAACAATCCCCCCTCCTTTCTTTTTCTTTCTACTTTGTACACTGAACATGATGTCATAGGGTCTGGAATGTCCCTTTGGTCCGCTGGGGTCACCTGCTCTAACTGTGACTCCTCCCAACCTCCCATGCACCCCCAACATCCTTACAAGCCTGGCAGTACAAATAGCAGAAGAGGCCTTGGCTCTGTCCAAGCCCTGTCCAGCAACAACAAAAACACCTCTGTATTATCAACCCTGTGTTCAGCACAAATCCAAAACACAGCCCCATAACAGCCACTGTGAAGAAAATTAACTCTACCCCAGCCAAAATCAGGACACAGGGTAAGAATTAGTATCCAAGAGCTGCTCTTGTATTTATGTGACTTGCGTGCTCAGAAGGAAGTTAGAAAAAATTAAACTGCTGCAAATGACCATATAGCAAACTAAATTTCAGGAAGAAGATTGATTCCAATTACAGATGATCGTCTGCTTTCTTTGATGTAGAAAAATAGCCAAAACATGGCCAAAAATGTGGAGTAGTCAGGGTTTGCATGAGAATGACCTATTCAGCACACACCAGTGTAGCCTCTAAAGAACTGTAAACATAAAAGTAGGTCTTAAGATACTAACAAAATAAAAAAAGCCTTTTTCCTCCATTATATTCTGTCATTGCCTTTCCTTTGAGTGCAAATATGGAGTTTATATGAAACCATACACATTTTAATGAACTAATAAAATTTGATCCTGATATAAATGTACTAGTGTATTGCCTGTGTAAGAGCAGGGAGTTCATTTTTTTGGCAATAAGCCAAGCACTGCTAGATAAATTAAAATGCAACCCTTTCATTACTGCTTGATTTAGCAATTAGTTGACATCAAACTAGGAAACATGCACTAAGCAGAGTACAGAATGTGATTTCTCCGTATTAATATTCTAAACTCTTTTATTGCATATCTGTATAGTAGGAAGAATTAATACTGATAGGATTTTCTTCTAGTTACTAAGAAAAAACCCTCTAGTCATGTTAAAGCATTATTTTGCAGTTGCATTCAGCATAGATAAGATATTCCTTCACCCTTAGTCTAATTATGACAAAATTAATAATGACAAGCCTTGAGAAAATAAGTGTGTGACAATTAATAAAAAAGTGGGTTAGATGTGAGGGAGTTTGCTTTGTTGATGATGACAGGGCTCAGCCTGTAAATCACCAATATAAGGGCAGTATGCTGAGAAAAAACTACCATAAAGATAAAGGTAAATTACAAAATCTAAAAGGAGCCCTGGGGACTAGGAAGATAATGTAAATCAAATCTGAGATGTGGGCTGAGGCACACATGTATAGGTGAAAAGCGGAGCTTCGATTTGATACAAGAGAAAGGAAATGTTTGAGAAATGATCTCCAAGTTATATGTGGCCTCAGAGAACAATTCATCCATCATTCGGCTAACTGCTGACAGCTGGCTTTCCCAGGGGAGTTAATTTGATGGCAACTGCCTGTCCTTAGCTGTCATTTTTGTAGGAGCTGAGAAGCTTATTCCTACCACAATCAGGCTTTTTGCACTCACCTGACATCCAGCATGCACACAAATAGGTGTCTGCCCCTCTGGGACAGAGAGAGCCACCAAGAGTGGGCCAGATAAATCAGTGTGGCTTTTAGGGAAGCTTTTGGTCAGCTCCTGAGATGGCCCCAGGAAGGGGATCCGAAAGCTTTGACGGCTGAGCCATCCCTCAGCCACTGCCAGCATTGGTTCATCAGTGACATAGGAGCCTGCCTTAGCAGCACATGAAGGTACGGGCACCAGGCTGGCCTTTGTTGGTAAGTGTATGGAAACTGCTTATAAAGAGCAACTAAAACATTAGAAATCTGGAAGTAGGGCACACAATGTAAAAGCTGGCGGGAATGGACAGCTTAAACTTTCAAGCTGCAAAATGAAGCAAAATTAACAGTAAAAATTAGGAACAAAAGGAAGGAAATAAAATAAACTAGAAGACAGCAGAGTGAACTTTGGGTCCTATTCTGAATTAACAAAGAGCTTCTTTCAGATGACTTCAGTGTTTTTTTCCACAAAGCTCTGGGGTTTTTTGTACTTTAAACTTCATGTACATGCTATAGTTTTGATTCCATTTTTTCTGGAAAGAGAGATGAAACACTTGTGTTGTGTTTTGGAAAGGTATGATGATTTTGTTTTGATCTTTAGCCTAGAAGTAAGTTTTACCAATGAAGAAATAAAAATGGGCAGATACACACTCTCTGGTCTTCTGCATGTTAGCCTCAAAAGTGAATTTGTTCAGGTATTTATAAATAGCCATTATTCTTTCATAATGCTACAATCTGCTATGAAAGCCAAGATACATTTACATAAAACTTGGAATTTACAGTAGAAGGCTAAACCATTCTTAGTTTTTTTTCTTTCTAATCTCAGCTGTAAGCTGTGTTTGATTGATGATGCAATGGGCCCTTTCCCCTGTTGTGCCTCAGAGTACAAAAAAAAGGAGAGTTAGTGCTGATCCATATAGTCTAACCATTCAAGGACCAAAGAAGCTCCTTTGGGATGAAGATTAGAACTCCTTTCTAAAGGAGTTCTATTTTGATATCTTTGATACAGTTATCTATTTCTTCTTGAATTCAGTTACCTATAATACATGCCTCTTGAGAGCTTTAAAAAGGCACTGCTTGCACAAGTTGCATGTAGCCAGCACCAGACATGTGCCTTACTTTACTAAAAAGAGCAGATACTTCCTGCTTCTTTCATATGCCAGTCTCTTAGAGTGGGTAGTAGAAGTTAAATTTCTCATTTTCTTTTCTTATTTTGCTTTGGTATGCTTACGCAGGAACCTGTGCTTTGGGAATGGACAGTGCTCTTCATCAAAATTTATATATAACTTCAATAATCAACATTTGAGGTTTGGAAAATTTGCATTTCCTATACATGAAACCATACATTATTTATAAAATGCTTTTTTACAGAAAAGCTATTTTCTTTTATATGGAAAGACTTAGTTTGATGTAAGTCCCTTGAAGCTGAATGGTTACAAGTTAATGCTATGTAGTACCAGAGAATATTGTCTGAAGTATTGAATTCTGAGTTGCAGAAAGCTGTGTGGATATATGAAATGTATTTGTTATTAGTGATATGATATTTATGGACCAAAGAAAGATCATCTTTTTCAGATGAGTATCAAGATACTCAATTTCTTTCCAGATTTATTTTCAGAGTAGAACTTAAGGTACAACTTCAAGATTACCATTGAAACCCCAGACTGATGTTACTCTACTATATATACATGCATGATTATTGATGTCTGTTTAAGAATTCTAGAATTCTCACAAACAGAATAAATGGTTGAAAAATTTACTCAGAATAAACAATGTCCCTTACTAAATTCCCTGTTTTCCTTTACTAAGAAATGTATTTTATGGTTTGGAAATAATTGTTGTACCCTGTATTGGGATAAGGAGATAATTTAGGACATAAGGGATGCTTTGCTTTAAAGGACAATAGGGTAACATAAAAATTTCTTTCAATTCATTTGTAGAAATTGTGCGCAAGGTATTTGAATTCAAGATATTTTAGATAATGAATTTTTTGTACTCTCAGATCATACCTGTACTTGAATTTCATCAAAATCAGTGGCATCACTTCCTGTTTCTTTAATGGAGCTACAATTTCTTGTGGAAAGGCTTGGGTATGTAAGGGAGAAAAGAAGGAGCTTTACAATTAAAACTGTTACATGGTAATTTGACTTAAAAGCATTCAGGACTTGTCAAAGAAACTAGCAATTAGCTCTGAACTCTGTAAAATTTCTATTCTTAAATATAAAAGAGAGATGTCTTCAGTTTGTAATTAACTTTATGGGCTCTAAAAAGATAGACTCCAGATAAAGAAAAGCATTTCCTTTTATTAAATCCCATGAGTACTGTTAGATGGAAAGATCTTTACTATGAAAATATTGTTCAACTTAAAACCTCAGTGTGATTCTGTTAGGTAAAACCCCCAAAATATGTGTTTCAGTATTGATAATTCCTCTGCTTGTGCATAGCAGAGTCATAGGAAAGGTTTTTTAGGAGCAGAAGCTGATGAAGAAGGTTTGGAAACCAGCAGAGAGAGGGTTTTGTGGAGGGAAGACATGATGTCAGTTAGCCCTAGATGGACTCAGATGGATGAGAGACAAATGTTTAATAAACTCCGAGATATAAATGGAAGCATTTTGGACACCTTATGCATTTCTCTGTGGCTTTGGAGTAAGAGTTTGTTCAGGTAAGACACTGACCTTCATGCTATAACATACCCTTGACCAGAAGGTCAGCCCAACAGGACCAATCCAGATTCCTCATAAAGATCTGATTTTCTCCTCAAGAGGTGTGTGGAACCAGCAGGTGTATTGCTGCTTTTCAGTGGAATATTGTGAAAAGGATTCATGTAATTTAAGTGCACCATATCCTACAGTAGGAGCATTATAATTTGGAAATCTTGAGTCTCCCAATGTTTGTTTTTTTTAAAAAACGAATTCCTAATAATGATATATTGACATAATTACAGTAAATCCAGTGTCTGGGAGACCTTTTTGTGGCACCTCCTCTTTTAGAGTCCTTGAATGCAAAATTGTAGTGATGTCTTATAGACCAAAACTGATTTCTGTGGTGTGTTTTAAACAAGAAATAAAAAAAGAGTCTGAGGAGAACAGAATGTTTGTAAGTCTAGTTATGGCAAGGTCAGCCAAGCCAGACTGCATTGAGGATACCTCATTGGTCAAATGAAGGTATTGCATCTTCATTTTTGTTTCTGTCTGACAGATGTACTGCTGTGACTTGCCGAGTAATTTTTTGACAGAAAAACTTCACTATTATGGCATAACAGAGTAGTATTTTTATTGAACATAGGATATTTCCAAACTGTTTAAATTTTCCAGCTACTTAGTCTAAGGTAGTTGGATAGTGATTGTTTATTTAAAAGATACTTTAAACAGATACACAAAATATTCTTTTTCTTGCTGTCTAACTAATTTGCAGGTTTTTTTACTGTAAACTGTATTTTAAGAGAAAAAAGTATGTATTGTTTGAAACTCTCATCACAATATTCATGTCACTGAAAGCTTTGGCTGCCTGTTTTCTCTGCAGACTTATGTAAATTTTCAGGGACCTTGTGTGAATGGAAGGAGTCTGAATTTGTGTCCATGGTAATCTGTTCAATGTGTAGAGGAAGTTACAATGGCCTTAGCCCATGAAAAGGATCAGTTGTTTTCATAGAAAGCAGTCAAGACATGCTTTGAATTCAGATAGTCAACTTAATCAGAGCTGGACTTTGTTTTGTAAGGGTTTCTCTTTGAAAGAGCTGAATGCTGGTCACCTGCTACAATCAAAATACATCATTCATCTGTAAAGGGGCATAAAAATTTAACAGTTAGCTGAAGAATGGATACATCCCTGAAACAAAGGAAAAAAAGTCCTGCAATAATTTAGAATCTCTACTTGGGCATGTAGAAGCATGAAAATGCCACGGCTGTCTGGGCTCATTACCTGCCTTCAGCCACGGGCAGCTGAGTGAATTCATACTGTGCTTCTTTAGGAATGGGAATTCAGCAGTGCTTGTCCTCACTGACTTCCTGGCTGTGGTGGGAGTCCTGTCTGGGCAGGACTGGCCAGCACACCTGATAGGCAAGACAGAGGGGTTTGAGCAAATGTGGGAATTCAGAGTCATATTACAGCCATCAGAGGACATAACAAGAGTTCAAGTCTAGCCCTCCACCTCAGGCAAAATGGTTTTGCAAGGTGCAGCTTACAGTCCTGGTAAGAATAAAGTAATTGAAGCTATATTTCTCTTTTGTCTTCACTAAAAGAAATCATGTAACATTTGGGTTTTTTTCCCTGCATTTAAATGAAATTACAGTACAAATATTCAAAGAAGTATCATTAGGCAACCTGTGTTTATTAGGCTATTCAGCAGAAATTTGAAAGATATAGTAATACTTGTCTCAGCTTCCTGTGTTTCAGCTAGTGAAAGTGAAAGATCCTTCTGCTTTATATCTTAATTAATCTGCTGCAGAATATTTCCAGAGATTAATGATAGATTTGTATTAGGGATGGCTTGCTTTTGATGGTGAGAACGATGACAAGGTTAAAAACCTTAAATACAGTAATATAAGAAAATAAACAGTTCAGTGTCTATTACTCATGGAAGCTTTTTTTGCAGTATCTATCAAGAGCTACTTGAACATTTTCCTCGTTGCCAATGTTGGCTAAATAAATTTGCTTTATCGTTGCATAAAGCTGCATTTAGAGAGCATTGTAACTACATTCTTGGCCTTCCTTGAAAATGGCATTACCCAGCAGCTTTACAGTGTGAAGTGGCAGATCTTTCAATTAAGACAGCAAGGACACCTGGTACTTAGCCCCAATCCAATTTAGGAGCTGTAAATCCACAGAATTATTTTCATAAGATTTAATTATTATCTTGTTTTAATAAAATTTTATTATTTAAATTATTTAATTTATTTAATAATAANATTTATTTAATTTTTCACTACTGTGCCCTGTGCGTGTCCACCAGTGGAGGTGCTTGGACATTAAAACTGTAATGGGAAACATGGGAGCTGCTCAAGGTGTAAGGGAGAAGAGCACTGGTGGACAATCACGGTGTAAGCATCAACATAATCTCATCCAGGCAGAGGCAAAACACTTAAGTACTGTAATGGCTGGCATTTTTACTGGAAATTTAAGTTTTCTTTCTCCATGGGAGCAGGCAGCAGCAGCAAGGACTTCCTTAAAAGTTGCAACAAAAGATAAGATCATAGGCAGAGGTACATTGTTAGGGAATATCTCAGATGTTTTTACTGAGGAAATGGGGATCAATGGCCAGATCAGGCTATTCTCTTGGTTCTCCACGTCAAACACAATTGGATAAAGCAGAATTTCTAGAAGCTGTTCAGGGGAAAAAGCAATATTAACAATAACAGTCACTTAAATAAAACTTTGTAGAGTAATTGGGTTGAACTGTACAATGAGAATTCACAGAAACAGAGCATTTGAAAATGCTATTGCCCACATCATAAAGGGTGTACTCTGCAGTGCTGGTTAGGCCAAAATTTGCTCTACCTTATTCTCTTACAAGGGTAATGAAAGACAGTATTGTCCAAAACCAGCATTTGCTCTTTGAACAAAGATTGCAACACAAAAGTAAGCATCATGTGATCCCAGTTCTATAAGGCAGCTGCAACTGATGGATCTGAGATTTTTCCTTTTATTAGGTATGTATCCCTTCACATGTTTTGCTTCTCTGTTGGAATTTCAGACACCTAAGGGGCACATTGGTAAAGAGCGTCTAGGGACACACTCCTCTGAATTGAAGCAAGGGAAAAGTCATGTGACTTTCTCCAGCCCTCTTCTCAAAGTTAATTTCATTGGTTACCTGGATATAAAAGTAAATTGTCTATCACAGAACAGTAAGTGATATTTATTTTAAGTTTAAATAGTAGTTGTATTTCATCTAGACAAATACTGCCGCTGTTTCAAACACCATGGATCATTCATGTGTGATATGCAAATAGTAGGAATAGCAATGTTGGTTCTTCCCTGAATTCAGTATTGTGTGACAGAGGCTAGTGCAGATGTTTCAGAAGAATGGGCATGAAATCATACAGTAGGTAGAAGTTAAATACTCCTCGATCTTTTCTCATATTTCTCACTTATGCTAGGTACCTTTCAAAATGTACTGTGATAAGACCAAGTATTCCTGATATTCTTATAGTTACTTCAGTCTTCCTTTAGCTGTTATGTTGAGCAGTTTCTTGCAGTGATAATTGCCTAAACAGATGTGAATAAAGTGAATCCTTTCACTGCTTTTCTTACTTTCTGCCTCCTCATTAATGCCCCTGGGTGTTCTTGTTCTTCCAAAGAGATGGGAACAAAAGTTCCCAGTCTTCATCTTAGCAACATTCATTATTCTTTATTTTTGTTTTCTTTCCAAAACAAGCATTCTTTTTCCATCTCCTTATCTAGAACTTTTCCACAGCCACTTTCATCAACGTTCCCTCTCACCCATGTTATTGTGCTTAATTGTTTTCAAGAAGGCAAGCTCAGTACAGAATGCATTTTTCCAGATGAAGCCACACTGATAATTTGTTTAAAGGGGCAATAATATTTTTTCTTCATCATTTCTCAAATATTTCCAAATTTATTCCTGTACTCCTGCTGTACATTGAATGAAGAACTTGATCTAGCTGTCCAAGAATGCCCTGGTCTATGCTATCAGCTGATAAAGTTAATCAGAAACCAAACAAAGTAAATGTAGGGGTTTTTTTCAGTGCTTTTTTCAATTACTTTTTGCTGCTACTTCTGTCAAAGCTAATTATCATTTGGCATTGTTACACATTTTCCTTGCCTGTTACAGCTCTGAATTTCTTCAAACCATAGTCTTACCCAATCTGATTAAATGAAGCCTCGGTGCTTCACAAAGCTTTGCCATATCCTTTTGGATCTTATAATAGTTTCCCTTTCTGGAAAATTAGAAGGTATTTTGAAGAAATTTTGCATTGCTATTTAAACTGGAAATATTTTTATTTTGGGTAACTCTTTAAAAAGCGTGTGCATTTAATTACTGAAGGTTGGTGTCAGTGTACTATTTTTCTAGGCATGCTGTCCCTTTAATGTCAATTTGAATTATGATGCCATCATCACTCTTTAATGGCTCATCTCCTGCTCACTGGGTAACCTGTCTGCTGTGCATATTAGAAGAAAGGCTTTGGCTTGTTTCTGATCAAGAGGTACTTTTCAGATTTGCATCAGAAGCATTACTCTAAACTTTGTCCTGCTGGGCCATTTACCCATTTTACATACAGCCATTTATGTCCTACTGGTTTGTTACATTGTGCTGATTATTTCATCTTGCTTCCCCTTAGGAATTTAATTTGCTTTTCTCTGCTAGCCTTTGTGACATAGCCACATATATACATATTTATATATAAAATGTATATTTCTATTTTAATATATGATATATAATATATATTCTATTTTTATATATTATATATTGTATAATATTTCATATCTATAATATATATGTATTAGTGTATCTGTTATTAGGGCTCAGACTTGTTCTTTTAGAGTCAGCTGCATGTCCCTCTCCTCTCAGCAGTTTTATTTCCCCCAAGGCAGTCTCCAGTACCTAGAAGTTCAGACCTTCCTTGCTCACTCAGAGTTTTAGCACTCTGTTCGTTTTTCCTGTTGGGGCCTGCACCCTTAAACTGAAGCATTTATAAGAAAACAGGCAGAGAGGGAGCTTCTTCTAAGGCTATACATGAACTTCCAAGGCCGTTCCCTATTCATAACTCTGCATTGCTAGGCGTGATACGTGAGGCAGGCTTCCTCCCGAGCACAATGGCAGAAGTGTCTAAATGGCCCCAGGACAAAGCGCCCTAATTATGTGTCCAAGGAGTGCTCACAGCAGACATGCTGAATCCAGCCTATTGAAGTTTTCCCCTGTACCATAAAACCTTTATATAAATATTCATAAGAGAGAGAGGGACAGGCAGACATGCTTCACAAGCTGCTAATTAATGCCTTTACCCATGGTTTTATTGCTCTACACCTAAACCAAGGACAGGCTGTTTTTTATCAAAGTCTTTGAGGAGCCTGCAGTAGGAGTTCAGTGTTGAAATCCCCTTCTGGTACTAATTCTTCATCACTGAAGAGGCAAACCCTCTTAGTTCTGTTGGAAGTTGAGCTTTGAACCAGCAAAGAGTTTAGGCAGGTGAATTCCCAGTAAGGGAATGACTTTATCAGTCCTAGTTTAAATTCACAAGCTTCTTTGGTGCATTGGAACCTAAGTACAAGATTCAAGCATGCTCACACTGCTAATTTACCATACATTTTTAGATAATGTTTTCCTGATTCTGGTTGCTGTTAATTAATGGAGCAGTTAATTAATTTATTGGTTGGCTATAAAAATAATTCAGTCCTGGTACATGAATAATTGCATGTTTTTCTAGTTAGGTACATTGTATTTCACTTCTTCACATTACAGTGTTTAGTTTGTAATACAAATTTGCCTGTGAATCACAGTGACATTCCCAGGCTTCCAGATTTTCGTTTCAAAGATTTAATTTCTCGGTATTAGAAAGTCACAGTCAATTTGCAGTTGGTTATTGAGTGTTGACAGCTGACTGCCTCAAGTATGAACTTTCAGTTGTACTGAACTAATGGGAGCCTAGGAGTTCTGCAATAGGATTCTCAGTTCAAACTGTGTTACACACTCAGTGTAGGATTGCAAGTAACAAGAGGTCAGAACCTCCATTTTGTGGTTCAGTGCACAAATTAAGGCTTTTCATGGAGTGCTACCACCACCTGAGACCTGTGAAAATGCTTTTTACTGCCTTAGCGAAAGATTGGATTATATCGGGAAATAGTTATTGCAGGAAGATGAAATTTCTTGTTTACAGTGATTTTCCAGACCATGTATTTGTCATCTTATGGGGCTATTATTTCCTCGTTTTGGTTCAAATCTTGCTTATCTCAGTTTATGTCTCCAGACAGAATTCAACTGGCATTAGAACAAAGTTATGAGTTTTGTTTTTCTGAAATCACAAATCTGCATTGTCTGCTATTCCTATTATGTAAAATGTCCATAAATTAGACACTAGGAGGGTGGGTAGGTGATGGTTGTGTGCCACTGCATAGTGGTTTTGTGCTCTGTCTGCATCCACGTGGCCCTTATATTGCTCCTCAGTAAGATTTATCATCCCACTCCAAGATGAAGAGCATATTGATTAAATACAAATGAGCAAGATGCATGACTATACAGATTGTGTAAAATATCTGATCAAAACATCTCACTCTCTACTTCCAAATATTATTAATATCTGAATTCCAAAATTGTCTTTGAAGTTCCAGTTTTGTAGCTGATTGGTACAGGACTAGGATGAGATTCCTGTTTCCTTCATGGTACTATCTTGGGCATACATAAACCATGAGACAGACTTTGACAAAACCATATCAAAAGGTCACTACAGAGTAGATAACAATTAACTGAAGAGAATTAAAAATGAAGTCAAGAAAGCAATATTGCTTTAGTTAACTATAATAATGAAATCCAGGAGCTATCAGTACACTATGATGTTTTCAGCAATCTTTGAAAGTAAAAATATTGTTCTGTAGAACAATACACCATATTTGTGAAAGTTTGATGAAGTAGGGCACCAGATACTGAGCATTTGCTTTTTAAAACACGAGTAAAACATACTGGTCAGAAAAAGTCTAGGGTGAGCTCTCAGTGCCTAGATTGTGTGAAAATACAGCAGTGGTGCAGCACTCCACCTGCATGGTGCAGGAGTTGCAAAACACAGAGGAAAGACCAGACCATCCTCTGGAACTTCAAGCCACCCCCCTTTTTTGGTAATCTTTTATTTTTATGTGACTTCCCAAAGTAATAATAAGAAGCTAAAACAATGTCATATAATCTGTCCATGTGGAGTTTAAAATTTTTGAAATGAGCTTCTGAATAGCTGAAGTGAAATAATAAAATGATATCCAACCAAAAGCAGAGGCCACAGTAATTAAACTTGGGGCTGTGTGTCCTTGGTAGCTGTAAGATCTGGACAAGGATTATGGGAACCTCAGTCCCCCCCAACAGCACCAGGCCCTCATCAAGCAGTCAGCCCCTTCCAACTGCCACCATCTCTGAACAAAGCTCAAGGATCCTGGAAAAATTCTGAGTGCACTAAATTTATTTTTTCTGATCTATATGACATGTACTTCTTTTTTCCAGTAATTACCTGGTTTAGGTTGTGCCATAGAGGTTCAATTCAATATACATTTCAAATATATTGTGGTAAAATCTCAGTTAGAGATAGCAATTGAACTGTACTTAGAGCCAACAGGTATGGTTCGGCTTATTCAACAATGAGTTTCCAAAGGCTTTTATAATCTTATACAGCAGGAGTCGGACTGAAAAGTGGCACTTAGGCAAAAGACAGACACCCAAGTCCAAAGTTACCCAAGTCCTGAAAATGCTAAGAAATAAATGCCTGAATTTACAGATACTTCAGTCTCCTGAGTGCTTAAATTTCTGCTTTAGAGTTTGCTGAGAATTTCTTAGTCTGGATGAAAGGGAGCAGCCTGGAGTCTTCTTCATATCTAACACATATTTCTAATTTAAAAATTAAACATTATCAGAGTATGTTAAAACATGCATTTGTAGTATTAAGCTCCGTGTAAGCTATTGCTGACACTAATTCTCCTTTTCACTGCATCCTACTGGCTTGGAAAATCCATGAATATCAGGGGACAGATTCTTCTCTCTCTGACTGGGGAGAGGTGAATCTGTGGGGCAATTGCTCCTTAAGAGCACTCAAAGATCAAGTACAAGGCATCTGCAGGAGCAGAGGGAAGGTAATGCCCTGTGCTCATGGCAGGGGGAACTGAGGATGACCTGTAGGGTAAAAGGCAGCATAGATTTTTTATCAACTCAGTGTATTGTTAAACACAGTATCATGAATGAATTTTAAAGTATGCATTATTCTGATTATTTTCTCTGTGATCTCCCTTATACCACTATATTAGAAGTTCTGCTGCATTCTAGTAAAAAAAGAAAATTATTAAAAAATCGTAACATAAACCCATAATTATGTGTCTTTATTTTGACTTTGATTTGTGTTTCTAGTGTGCCAGTGTCTATCACAGTTTTCTCTGTTGTCTCTATCAATCATGAGACACTGTTTTCTTTTACAAATGATGGGTTTCTGTGAGTTGCAATAAGGAAATGGCTAGAGGAAAAGAGTAAACATGAGATTTATAACATGATGTTATCATAAGGAAGAGCAATATGTGTGTGTAATTTATATACTCCTTTTTGACAAATCCTTATAGGTGAACATTTATGAGGGAATACTGATGCACATATATAATATAATTGTTAGGATTTGTCAAAAAAATGCAGGTTGTATATTGGTATACATGTTTTTATTTATTTTCTTTTCATTATGATCATATATTTGTTATGAAATAGAGATAGATATTTTTAGAGATATGCAGTAGGTACTGGGTTTTCATGATGAGCTTTGGAATTTTTCAGTCTTGCTGTTATGGTGTGTAGTTTCCTCAAGGGAGTAGAATGATGTTGATACTATTTTATAAAAGGCGTGTGGCATAATCCCTAGACTTATTTGAATATTTATAACAAAATCATACAGAGCAAATTCTCTCTTTCTCCTGGTTATTGAAAAATAATTTCATTGAGACTGAAATATGTCTGGAGGGATAACAGTTGAGTAGAATTTGCAATTCCAGTGCCAAATAAATAGGAAAGGAAAATATATAATTAAAGACTTCCTCCTGTAAGGAGTATCTTTCAATACCCGCTCCACCAACATCTTCAAATGATCCAGTCTAAGGCTGTTCATTCAGATCCTCAAGATGATTTTAGATGATACTGAAATATTTTGCAAAAGACAAAGTTTCTAAAAGCTTGACTTCACAATCCCTACTGTGCTAAAAAAGCATTTATTTCAGTAAATGCTCCTTTGAGGTGGCTTGCATAAGGTTTACTCCCAAGAGTTTTAGATAAATATTGCCAAAGATTTAGAGCTTTATGGTTGGTAGCTGCTAATATTAACAGACAGAGAGGTGTTGAAGAAACATAGTAATTTAAAAAAAAATCACAACTTTCCAAAAGCCAGTTAAATGTGAACTCTGGGATTTTGGATATAGGAGTTAAATTCATTGTCTTCTTCATTGCACTTTTATCTTGTTTGCTGGAAAGGGAATCGTGAACCTTTTTACACTTGGATGTGAAATATAAGAAGCAAAGCACATTTTCTTCATTCCTAATTATATTTGTTACAGTACTTGACACATAATTTTGCTAGAAATTGGGATCATTAAAGTTATTGGAGTACCTAGCTTGTTGAAGAGGATTATGCAAATAAAATTTTGTTACCTTTACTATTTGTGTTTAAACAAAGTTCAGTTGTTTTTGTCTCTTTCTTACTTCTCTAGATCTGCTATAAGAGAAATAAATTAATTTTGAAATCAAATGTCTTTAGTCTCTCTGATTCATTTCTTGTTTGTTCATGTCTGGTCTGGATTTACTTTTTATTTGTATGATTCCATGAATTTACATGTGTTGTGTTAAAAGACTCTAGGTATGGGGATAAGAATCTGGGTAGCAACAGAGTTACAAAAGAGTATGTATTAAGAATCACTCATTGGTATCTTTATTTTCATATCAGTTCCAATTTCTGTCATAAACTCCACCTTGCCTCAGTTCATACATGGGACAATGGTGTAACATTTTTGGGGAATTACAGTCTTCCTAAATCCCTCCTGGTTTTGGCTTTCTTTGGACACATTCTTAGATGCTTCAGCAGCAATCTAGTCCTGTAGTTCTGCAAGGCTATCTCATTCTGCAGGACCTTAAATTGTTGATAAATCTTTGTGTTTAGCTCAAGGGCTTCGTAGACACAATTTCACTCACCTATGCCTGTTCAAAGATTAAACACTGGTAAGTACCACTCTCCCATCTAAAAGCTGTCCTGTTACCTTGGTTTCAGTGAGCAGACAGCTGAATGCTCTGTCCACCAAAGAAGACTTAAATTTGCTGTAGATAATGCTTCAGCTGTTGGGAAAAGGCTCTGAGGGAGGCTGAACCCTATCAGACCATTTGGGTGCATGAGATCCCAAGTGGAAGGAGACCTCTAACATTTCCTGCTACTTCACCTGTAGTCAGAGGGAAGGTGGCAGCCTGTAACTTAACCATGTTCAATCATACCCCAGAATTTCCCTCCCAGTTTCCACTGCCTGCTATGGAATTTCAGGGCCACTCTAAACCTCAGCATGTAAAATTCCAGCAGAGTGGAACCTAAATTGGTTAAACTAGATTCCATGTTACCTTTGCATGTACAAATGCATTGGAAAATTGTGATTAAATGTGATTTATAAACCTTAGCTGATGCCACGGATATTATATTTTTAATTCATGGCACTATTCACTGTAAAGTTGTGACAGGTGAAGTAAGCAGTGTACCTATTAATACTCTAATAGCTACTTTTTAATTAAAACAGTCAATCTTTTTCTTCTACTTTTTCTTCTATTTTTTTTTAACTTGAATACATTTTGTGTTAGTAAATAAACACAACATTGGAATGAGCAACCTACACTCAAGTGTAATGGAAGGGACTGACTAACTTTATATATACCCAATCATGTACTAAAGCCTGAAATAAGCCTACACAGAAGAAAATGTGGGCATAAAAAGATTTCTAAATTTCACCAAGGGTGTGAGAGTTCTCAGACAGGTCTTGACAGAAGACTTAGACACTTTGACATTCAGGGAAAAAGAATATATGATATTGTAGAGGTGGATTAATTAAGTATTTTTGTGTTGTTAAGAATTTTACAGATGGCATTACAGAATGAAATACATTCATAAGAAGATGGAGACCTTACTCAGGCAAATGCAGATAATTCTGTTAAAGGGTTTTATAGTTAGCTATGGTCTTTTAAAACTTCAAGACTGTTACCAGGTTGTGCTCTGAATCTTTTCATTTCCTCTATCAGTATAAATTAGAGTTATTTCAGCAGAGGCAATGAAGCTACACCATCATAAGATTGATAAAAGATACAGAAGTGGATTCTGTGACCTTCCTGTCAGTGAAAGAGGCTAAAATAAGTAAATCAAAATTGCAGAAGAAGCAGTTCATTTATAAGATGTGATTTTGCAGTTTTACCTCTGTTTAACGTTCTCAGAAGCAGCACCTGTGTAGTGAAACTCTGTCCAATCTATTTAATTGTATTCATTTCATAGTTGACAAGCACCAACATCTCTTTTGTTAATTACATGTAGCTTCTTTTAAAATTTTTTTTTATTATGCCATTTTTTGCAGTTTGTCACACAGATTCTCTTTCAGCTACTCTATATAAGCATTGCTATTACCATACCATTTCAGTTTGTTCTGCAATTCCTAGTTCTTCTCCAGTGAAGATATGTGCATCTTAATCTACAAATAAGCCACTTGCCTTATAACTTGCCTCTGGTAATAACCAGTGGCAACTGACAAAGCAAGTGGATTAAAAGAGGGCAAATATGCAATGAGAATTTCCCAGTGTAATCCTCCCAATTTCATTAATAGACTTAGTGAGCTAAAAGTGGTGTCACTGCGTTCAAATAAGTGTTTGTGGATTTCTCCTTCACAGATTTTTAAATCATTTCCAAACCTGTGTAATCCTCTGACATTCATAGCTTCTCTCTTCTGCAGACAGTGATACCACTGTACATAGCTGAGCTCTCATGAGACACAATTTGCTTGGAACAAGAGTTTCTTTTTTTCTTAAAGAGAAGATTATCACAGTTTTCAGTGTTTGCTCATCCTTGTTGTTATTCTGAGAGTTCCTGTGCACTTTCTTGGCCTAAGAACCATGCACTGAATCTTCTCCATGTAATTCAGAATTTTAATACCAACCAAGCCTTTATCTCCATGGCTATACAGCATTGCCATTGTCCACTTAGACCAGATGAACGCTTAAGACTTTAGAATCTATCCTCTTTGCTCTCAAATTAGATTTTAGGAGGAAAATATTCCTCCTGTATTCCAGGATCAAATCATGTTTGTAATCTAAATGCATAGTTCATAGTGTCTACCCATACTGTACATGCAGAACACCAGCGTCCTATTTGTAGATATCACTAATACTGACATTACTTAATGTGTCCCAATTCCCATAAATAAGTCATTCTGGTGTCAGAATCTCATAAATGCCTGCTCTACTGCAGGTGCAGCTCTCAAGTTCAGACTGATTGGAGGTAAAACCACCAGGAGATTGTCCCTTTTTTCTCTTGAGTCTAAGCAGCTGATATGTCTTGACACTGCTGTGGCACAAAGGACATAAAGGGTAAAATTACAGCATCCTGGTGTATGTGTCAGCCCCAGATGATGCCTTAGCCTGTATCCTTTGTGGCAAAGCAGCAAGTTGAGTGCAGCATCCCCAGACTCTTAAGCACTGTCATTAGAAAGCCCTTTTATACCAAGGCTTAGGAGAGGAATCTCTGATGGACACATGGAGCTTGTTGCCTCAGCATCTCTGAGAGAAATTTCCCCAAGAGAATTCAGAGGTTTAAGGTGCCATTTCCTCTTCTCTGTTCTCTTTTTTCTGGCACAGAGTGTCAAATCAACAGGATCTCCCTCACAGACAATTCTTTCTGTTAACCATTAAAGCTAATAATTTTTCATCTTTAGATATGCATAAACATATTGAGGATTAGAATGTTTCATTCACGGCACTAAATCAAAAGAAACTCAACTGAGGCCAGTAAGTATAAAAGGAATATCAGACTCATATCAGAAAGAAGAAAATCTGGTTATTTATGCTTTTTAGACAGGTAAAAGTATCTACAAGATCTTATTACTCCTAGCACTATCCTTTAACCAGAGATCATGTTCTGTCTTTGCCCTTGTGACTGAACATGAGACAGGGTCAGTCACAAATCAGTCAGTCCTGCTACCTATGAATAGCAGGGGAGCATTTGCCACAATTATTTCTGATTTCATGGGCCTTGGGCACTGGGGCACATCCTGTTTTGACAGAATATAAAAAGAAACAAATCTTACAGCCTCAGACAGAAACATTTGACTTTGAAGGAGAGTAGTAAAAGGGGGGGAGAAAAGCATTTAATGATATCTTGCATGTGTCCTTAACAGGCATAGAAGAGTAACCATAAAACTGTTCAAAACATGATCCCAAAAGTAAGCTGCCCTGTTCTGTGAATAAATCAACGATTTATGGAAACATATTCAATCACTTCCTGGAAATAAAAAAGAATATTTAATATTTTTTGCTTCATAAAGCAACACCTCATCCAATAAAATTCAAACTATTTTAGGCACTGGCTGGAGACGTCAGTCAGTCACAGGAGTCATGCAGACTGTCAAGCTGATCAAGCTCAATCAGTATCATAGATGTAACATATAAAACCACAAACTTTACTTCAGTTTTGCCTTATTTTTGTTTTGTGAAGATGTTCTTCCCATCTTCATTTAAATTAAATGCAACGAATTTAAGTGCAGTATTTAAACAAAAGTACCTGCTGTCATATATCATCAGCAAAAGAGATGTTGATTTGTTAGCTTTAAATAAAATAAAAAATAAAATAATTTCCTTCCAGCTGGTCTCTACACTGTTAGCTGTTTAACACTGACAGATTACACAGCAATAGATGCATGGTTCTGTTTCCCAGGGCAACTTACGCCAGCAGCTCAGGGGAACAATTGCTGCGTGGCTGTCTCACACTCACACAGCGCTTTCCTCCACCACTCATGCTAGCTATAAATCTTTAGTCACTCCCCAGATGAAATTTTCTTTTCTTCCCCCGTTTTGCCACATATTTAAAGTGTAAAGAAACAAGACCAAAACCACTGAGAGTCCCTGCAGATGCAAGATGGGTGATGGCTGTGAGTGTGCTCTGGAGGGGCTGTGGACACACAGCTGGCAAATAACAGAGGAAAGAAGGTTTATCAACTCCTGAAACACCCTGGAATCTTTAAAGACTCTCTGTGGGATTTACTGGGTCTATAAGTGTGTGATGCACCAAACAAAGTGAACCTTGCTCTTTTTTTTCTTATTCCTTGAAACTGTCACTCTTTCTTCAGCAGAACTCCCTGTGAAATTTAAAAAGTAGGGGAAAGCTGTCATGCCCAGGCCCTGCTTAGTTTGCATGTGACCACTCCACAGATTGCGGGAAATAAGAATTAGGAGGACAGTGGAAAAAGGAGGAAACTAGAGACATCAAATAACAGCTGTGAATCACGATTTACACAGCATTCT
Source organism: Thryothorus ludovicianus (assembly GCA_013397245.1). NCBI lineage: Eukaryota > Metazoa > Chordata > Aves > Passeriformes > Certhiidae > Thryothorus > Thryothorus ludovicianus. The sequence continues at coordinate 753,402 of VZTB01003612.1, forward strand.
TTTCCATAATAATTTGAAAGAGCAGGCACAATGCACATTGACTTGGAAATGTGGTCCAAATACAACTTTAGTGCATGTAAATCTTTTTCCACTGCCCTTACTTGCCTCTGCAGTTTCCTCTTAGCCAGGAGTGAATATTGTGAATTGTTACAAGGGATAGTTCAGTATTTTTTATCAGTGAAGGAGAATAAGAGAAGAATATTAAAGGACAATCACATCACATGGAGGAGGTAGAAGTCTGGTGAAGTTAATAAAATATGGACTTCAGATAGGTAGCAGAAAGACACTGTAAGACACACGAACATGTAAACTGGCAAATAGCAATGATTTAACATCCTGTAATCAGTACTACGTTTCTGCATGAAAGAAGAAGAAAGGAATGTTATGAAAATGTTTCCTTAAATTATTTATTGCAGAGTATGAGCAGAATTCTGTGGCATTTTCTCGAGGAAGCAATCCATATATATGTTCAACTTGCTCAAGGGCAAATATTTATTAGATCTAAGTTGTATTGTACTTCTCTAGAACCGCAATGAGGATGGTTAACATTATGGCTTTTGAAATTATGATCTCAAAAAACATGTATCTGCAATTTACATGCTTTTGTAATTATTAGGGAGTGTAGTCATTTATTTGCCCATATCAAATAGTGTTACTAGAATTGCCCTAGGACTGGCATTAAAAGAATAACAGTGAAGGTTATTCAGTAGTCAGAGTAAGTCAGTGAGCATTTATACTGTTAGATATTTCTCTCTAGAAAAATATAACGTCATTTGAAAGTAACTAGTATCTAACCTTCTCTCTCCATCAAATTTATGGACATACAAGCAATACTTTTTCTATAATTGTGCCAATGACAGAACACAATTAAATGATACTCTAGAATAGAATATTTTATTTATTATCTTTATCATTTATATCAGCAGTACAAGAAGACATGTAAAGTCATGACCACACTGAAGCAAAAGTTTAACTGTCATTGACATCCTGGTTGTCTAGAATGGTTCTTTCAAAGGACATCACAAAACAGGATTTCTTTGTGAGGGAGTGGGAGGGAGNGGAGGATTGGAAATCTTCTGTTTGTTCTACTTGTGTCCTTAATATGCTAGATTGTTAATGATATTTAGATTCTGTTTAATCAGTACTTATCCTTTGAGGTCCAAGATAAGGACAAAGTAAATTATTCATCATTAATTAAAACAGTGATTATCTTGTTGAAGGGGGGTGTGTCATCAACACTTCAAGGTTCTGTTAGGCTTCTGGTTTTAATACTGTAAATTATTCCTATTTTGCAGATTTGGTGTACGGATACTATAGACAACAGAGGAAATTGATTGAAGAGATTGATTGGTCATATACAGGTAAGAAAAACTGTTTATCGAATAACTTATTTCACTTTGATATTTTTGTGTTGATTGTTACTATTTTAAGAGCCTCACATGTCTGTATACCACTTACCATATGTTTAAACAATTTCTAAAGTGTAGGAAATGGAATCTGAGAAATACAGGAACTTTACAATAGGAGAGTATTTTCATCTATTTATATTAGTGTTTTAATCTACTTAGTAATAGATTACATCTGTTACTTTTGGAAAGAGAAAGTCCTCATCCTTAAAACCACAACCTGAGACCTGACTTATTTGATGAAGGCTGAACCAGTAACTTGTTAGGTGCTTGTTAATCAACTCAACATTATTGTTCTAGCAAATCTGAAAAGCAGTCAGAAAGCCTGACACAAGACACAGCACATTATGTGAGAAGGAATCTCTCTGTACACTGCATATGAACTTCTACCCTGTGCTTGTGAGCACTTGAGCATCCTTTCCAAGTCCCACCCTGACTCTCCTAAAAACTCAGTCAGTGTCTTTGTCTCTCTCATTTGCATGAGAAAGAAAGATATACTCTGAAATTCTTCATGACTATTGCCTCATTAAAGAATAATGGAAAATTCACAATTAGCCTCTTATGATCTTGTGTACAAGTCAAGTGCTTTCAGTAATACTGAAAAGGTAATTTTGTCCTAGATGTCTTTTGCCCAACATGTAGGAAGTGAGTTCTTATGGGTGGATATGTGTCGGCTCTTACAATTTAAATTTTTAAGTTTCAAAAATACCAAACTATGAAAAAAGACTGTCAAATTTCAGTCTTTCATGAATTTGATTCAAAGTATGTTCCTGTAGTTAATGAAAATTACACTATTCTTTTTATTTCTCTCACTCTCTTTCTCATTTTCAAGGCAATTTTTATCCTCTATTGTAAAACATATCTTACAAGTTTTAAGCCTAGAGAGAATTGAAACAGGGTAGTCATAAACCCTTCAAAATGAGGTTTATAATGAAAACACCCACTTACTCAGATTGTAGTGCAAAACTCAAGCATAAGATCAATCAATACAGTATTTCATGCTCAAAGTCAATCAATTTTTTAATATTGTAGTTAGAGGACTCCAGGGATAAACCTCCTGGATTCCTGGTGACCAGAGGGCAATATTTAAAGGATAGCAAATGGAGTTTGTTTAGGATATCAGAGGATGTAGCTCTTCCCTAGGCTGCACAGAGCACCCATGCACTGTGCAGCTGCTGCAGCGTCCGCAGGTCACCCTTGATGGATATTTTGTATGGAAAAATAGCACAGACTTGGCATGTCAGATGATCCATACCTGTTGTTTCTCTCCCTAAACGTGTGAGATACTTGTGTGTAGTCATCTCAATTCCTGTGCTTTGCTCTAGTGACTCCCCAGTTGGCAAAGCCTTTCTCCCCATTCAGACCTGTACAGGAGCCCTGCACTGAGCCCTGCCTGGCATCCTGCTGCTCCTGCAGCCACCTGCTCAGGATAAATCCTGCCCTGCTCCTGCTGCCTCACCAGGCCCTCTGCTGTACCAGCTCTGTGTGCCCCCACACAGCTCACTGCATATGTGGTCACAAATGGATATTCAAAGCTTTTGGGAAGGCTGCATGTAAATCAGGTACTTGGAGCTTAGGGCTAGCAACTGTTTGCAAGCTGAGTATTTTGGGTTGCTTTGCTGAAATACCAGGTCATTGGTTCATGGCATAAGGTGGAATACACAAACCCAGCTTTCACTAATAAAAAGACAGCCTTCCTGAATCTGAAAAAAAATTACAGATTTGAACATTGTGCTTTGGAGGCACAGAAGTCTAAAGCTCATTGGTTTTGATCTCCTTCATTTAAAATAATTTAAATTATTTTATTACTGAGGCAAGACACATCAGGTACTATATGTATAAACAATGTACCTGGCACAGGCTTATGGTTGTGAGACATAGACCAACATGAACATTTATGAATGGATGAACTATGCTTTGCCAGTACAGTTTTTCCACAGACACCAATTATATTCTACTGTCTTATAACCTGCTCACTGAAAGACTGAAAGTGAAAATTTTCATTGAAAGTGAAAAATTAGATTCAATGTGCCAGTGAAGTGTTTTGAATGGGCCTGGGGATCCTGAAACCATAGAGTCTAATTCACCATGGGCAGGAGAAATCCAACTGGCTTGGTAAATTAACCTGAGTTTCAGGAATGTAATTCTCTAGATCCATTAAGAAATTTCAGATACATTAGCCGCATGTGGGTCAATGTACTCCTTTACTGGGATGGTGCTGTGAGGTGAAAGTAAAATGGAACTAGAGTGTTTTACCTGCTAAAAGCATCCATTTTCTGAAGGTGAAGTTTCATAATAAAGCAATTTCACATGCTGGAAATTAATGTGAGTTATCATCAGGTTTTGACTCTTGGATAAATGTATAATGAAGTCATAAATGCTACTGGAAACATCTTGTAATACTTCTAAGAGCTCTGTTTTAAGCTATGAATGAAACCTGCATTTGCAAGCATTAATTTAATCTTCTGTGTCCTGACTTTGCATGTATTTGCATAAACAAATATGATGTTAAAAAACTCGAAGATGCAAGTTCTTGTTACAGATGCATCCAATTTTTTCTGGAATAAGGGGATCCTGAAGCTAGTCTTTTTTCTAAAAATTACTTTATTTTAACAAACTTTGATTGTATTTTTCATTAAAGCAGTTGTAGAAATTTTTAAAAATACTGTGAATATTTTCAAATGGTGTCATATGGCAAAAAGTGAATCCAACCATTTTTTGTTGAAGAAAAATCTGATATACTGTGAAAATTTGATTTTTTTAAAATCAGTTACATACTAATTGATAAGCAAAGGTCATTTAGACAATAGTTAACTGTACCACTAATTTTGGTCATTCACATAATACTTCAAAGTATAAAGCAAGTAATATGAGCTTCAGTTACTTTCTGCGATAGAGGTGAAAGTTTTGGGTTTTGGATTTTTTGATGCTTTGCTTATCTGCACTATTTTTGACAGAAGGAGTGATATAATGCTGTTTTCTGATTCTGATGTCTAGAATTTTTTTAAACAGGACTGATTGACAGTAGTTCATCAAAGATCCAAGTCTAAAAGTTCACATGTAAAACTAGCGAGTAATACCACAAAAAATGTTTTGTTTTTCCCCAGTGAAATGTCTTTCTGTTGGGTTTCACTCTTGGGATTTTGGTTCTTGTTCACAACAAACAAGTTATGTGCTTTAGGGGAAAAAAATCACAGCTGAAATTTGTTAAAAGTAAGAGATTCTAAACAGTCTTTCAGGAATTAGCAAAGCCAAGGGTTTTAAACAGTTTTTAAAAATTGAATATTCTATGTAAATTAATCCCATAATCAGATCAGTGTTCTTTGTCTCACCATGTAGAAGTGTTATGTTTAGCCAGTGCTGCCATTTATTATGTAATGCACTGTTACACTATTGCCTTATAAATATTGGCAACTCTGATAATTTTGGTATAAACTGAATGGTCTCCAGGTATTCAAAGAACACTTTTACTATTTGCAAGCAGAATCTGAATAATACTTATTTTTTTCTCTGGGGAGAAGTGTCATGGATCATAGAATCACAGTATAATTTAGGCTTGAAGGGGCCCTGGGAGATCATGTGACTCCAGCCTCACCTCCAAGAAGAATGAACTTGAAAGCTGAAACAGAAAGAGTATTGAAAATCTCCAAAGGAGGAGGTGCTGCAGTTTGGTCAATGTGTTCCATTTTTTTCCTTTACTCAGCTTCAGTATGTCTTACTACAACTCGTGGCCATTGCATCTCACCCTTTCCTTGTGCACTGCTCTCTAGATGGCCTTTACAGAGCAGTAGACTTCAGCTTAAGCTTCAGCAAACTCAGGTCCCTCTCTCCTCATACATGATGCACTCCCGCCCCCAGACCATCTCAGCAGCCCTTAGTTTGTAAATATCCATCTCATACTGTGTTCAGGAGGAAATCAAAACTGGCCCTGCATTCTCAATGTCAATCACTGGTGTGCAGTAGAGGGAAATTGTCATTTCTCTCATCCTGCTGGCTCTGCTCTTGCTAAGGTAGCCTAGGACAGTGTTTGTCTTCCTGACTGCAAAGGCACACTGCTGACACACACACAACTCATTCCATCAGAATTATTAACTAAGATATTTCCAGATAATTTTTAATATCTGGTACTTCTCATACAGTGATGTATAGTGATGGTGCTCTTCTGGTGCTTGCACCAATACTTCCTTCAGTAACAATGCCTAAACGTAATGATGTCATTGTTTTGCTCCCCTGTTGAACTAATTGAACTAATCTTGTTAAACCTGGAATTGTTACTTCTTTCTTTGTGTATGATTCAACAGCCTCCTGGAGATATTCCCCTAGTTTATCATTCCCATTACTGCTGCTACACAGTCAAAACTTCAGTTGTTATTTGAAAGGCTGGGTTTACTACTCCAAGTCTTACAAATGTGCTGTGATTGCTTCAAATGTTCATGCATGTAGTTTGGCTCAGAAATGAAAATGGGCTTTGTTTTCAGTGATACTGAGAAAGTGCAATTTTCTTGCCCAAACGAGCTAATATTTTAATTTCAAATGTTCTATCATATTTCAGTACTGAGGAGATTGCATTCCAAAGTCACTGCTCATGAAGTTTATGGAAAAGTATGTTGTTGCTTACATCCATAACAATGCATGGGTGTATTTGCTTTTCACTTAGCCTAAAAAGTGAGCAAGGAACACTATCTCAGCTGTGGCTCAACAGAATGATTTTAACACTGGTAGCTAACTCTGCCTATTCTCTAAAATGTCTGCTGCTTCTGCCACCCTCCAGTTCAGTCCAGGTAAAGTGGAAAATTTGAGTGTTTCCCCTGATCCTCACCCTGTCTGTCTGTTCAGCAGCCATCTGCTGCGAGCATGGACAAGGTCGGGCACGCAGGTGCTGCTCCCTGCCCTGCAGCTCTGGTGAAGGAGAGGCTGTGCTGATGAGTTTGTGTGAGCGTGGGCAAGGGCCATGCTCCCTGTGAGACAGCTCCAGGAGCAGGGCAAAGGCAGTCAGGAGGGAAGGGCCATCACCTCCCAGGGTGCAGCATGATAGATGAGCCATTTTGTGAGAGAAATCCTGGCAGTCAGCCTGTGTGGGAGAGTGGGATGCACCAGCAGGAGTGTGATGGAAGTGGATCCAGGAGCTGCCTGCTGAATTGACTGCTTTAATGGACAGTTCTGCCAGACTAGACTAAAACATCTCCAAGATGCCCTGGCCAAGAGTTGATGAAACCTTCTGCTTTCAGTGGCTTGATAAAACTGTATTCTGAGAAGATGATGCATGCCAAATTAAGTTCAATTGTTTTTTTCCTTTCAAAGTAACTACCATGGCAGTATTGGCATATCTTCATGAGAAGATCTAGTCTTTTTATGACCTCCTGCCAAATACATCATTTTTTGCTTTGTATTCACCAGGTATAATCATAACTGATGTGCTGCATCAGTTGTGGGTAATAAAAACAGCCTGTGCTCTTGGGCTGTGTGGGTTCCTTCAATAAAGGGTGCAACATAAGTGAAAATAACATACTTTCTTTTATTAATTCATAAAAATATTATGCAGAGGGTCTTTTCTTTTTTAGTAGACCTTATACTTCAGAAGCTGTCATGGCTTTTCTTGCATGACAGTTCATTACATGTATTTGTGACCCCCAGACCACACAGCCACTCACGCTTTCAGTCTTTCATCACTAAATTCACAAAATCTTTAACTAAAATGCCTATTGCATTGTTACTGCTTTTGGAAAGCTCATGATTCCACAGCAGAAATAATGTAGTTATGCATCTGTTTGCATCAAAGGGACAAGTGAAAAGCCACATGCTGGAATTTCTGGCCATAAAAATTTTTTAAGATATCTTTTAAGATATGTCAGTGTACTGAATGAACAGCACAAGGCATGTTATTAAATACAAAGAAGATGTCTATTCAGTATATTTGTGGATTTTGAATTAATATAAAATGATATGGTTCAGAAGTCTATTTACAAGAAGCTTTCTTTTCAATGAAGAAAGCTGATCTTTGAGCAGTAGAAAGCTCTTAGCTGTAAAGTGGAATTTATTTAGCTTGTATTCAGTAATATTTCCACGACAAATTGAGTGGAAAACTTCTCAAGGGATTTTAGGGGAGGAAGCAAGAGAATTGGACTGCAAATTCATGGAATTTTCAAAGTTGGATGTTTTTAGGACAGGTGTGAAGAACTACATGTTGGTATTCATATTTGCCTCATCACTGCTAAATTATAGCATTTTTATTTCAATTAATATTTAAGTAATTACCGTGCCAAAGTTTTCTGGTAAGAAACACAGATAAGACTGTTCCTTCCTCCATTTTTCAGTCCTCTAATGTTATAAACAAAGAAAACCATTTTCACAAAGTGCACAACAACTATTTCTGAATATCATCCAGATTTTTCAAATGCAAGGTTGGTTTCTGAAGTACAGAAGTCTAAGTGTGAGATATTTATATAGTGTGGCACTGCTGTTATGCCAAGGTCTTCTTTGGGGGTCAGAAAGATATAGAAACTTCCCATTAAGTAAATGCATTTGGAAATGAAAAGCTGTTTTAGGAGTGCTATATTTGGGAATATACTGAAGTCAAATGGAAAAAGCAAATTTTGAATATCTCACAGCAGACTGCAGCCTCTTGTTAAGCCTCTTTGCCCTTTAAAATTATCATAAAAGTATCTGTATGCACGTACTACTGAATGATTTCTCATTTACAAGTGCATTCAATCTATGCTGCAGTAGGAAGGTTATGCTCTTGGGGACCACTTGCTTACCAAATTCACAGATGATTACTTTGAGATCATCACCTCCATATCAAAATGATCAGTTGGTTTGTGCTGATAAACAAGCAGCAAAAAATTCTCAAATTGCTTATGTTTACAGAAGGCTGTATTTAATTATCTGCTCTATCCAATTCATTTAGGACTTCCTTACTGAAATTTTTACTCAAAGGCTATTCTGCTGTATTTATAACAGCTGATTTTTTTCCTGATGAATTCAAACCCCACTCATTTCAGTATACACAGTTTGATAGTACCTAATAAATAATTCTGTGCAATTTACTCACAAACTTGAAGCCATTCCTGATCTTGCTGTACCTCGTTATTCAATAGCTATCAAACCCTTCTAGGCAGATTTTCCATGTAATGTTCTTTAACCCATAAGCGTTGAAGCAGTCCCCCAAAGGGCAGTGTTAGAAAAGTCTGCAAGAGGAGGAAGATAAAAGGTACAAGGAAGAATCCTGAGCAGGAGGGGACAACAGTGTGGCTTCTCTCTTGACAGCACAAAGCCTTACTGTGGGCTCAGGCTGCCTCAGGTGCCTCTGGAATGGGTTCCTCAAGGAAGCGGTGACAGCACCAAGCCTGTCTGAAGCATCTGAAGCATGATTCAAGAAGCGTCTGGACAACACTGTCAGGCACATGGTGTGATTCTTGAGGTGTCCTGCACAGTGCCAGGAGTTGGTCTCAATGATCCTGATGGGTCCCTTCCAACTCAGCATATTCTGTGTTTCTGTGAAGCCGCAGCCTCCACAAGCTCAGGCAGTGATGTCAGCTTGGCACGTTGCAAGTGTGCTTGACTTAGTTGAAGAAGGCATAGGAGGGGCAGCACATGCTATTTCAGTTTCTAAATTTTGAATGCTAAATTACTGCAAATTACTGTAAACAAACAACTCAAATTTTTGTGCTGTACTATGGAATTTCATATTCAAATGTTACAATTTCTTTTCCCACAAAAAAAAATTCCAAAACTTTTCAATTTAAGAAACTAGGAAAACCCATCAGCATTTCTGTCTTGGAATAATCAGCATTTGCTACTTGATTTATCAGTTGAACTGTTCCCTCAATCCTTCAAATGCCAGAATCACAAAATTTCAGCTCTGAGAATCTCTTCCAGCTGTGAAAAGTGCACCAGTCCTTTTTTGAGAATCCAGGTCTCTCTGCATACATATTTAGCTGGTTCCTGCTATGCTTCAATAGTTGTGCTTGCGACAAACTCCATATACAAGCTGTGGTGGCCTCTTTCTGCTCTCTTCCAAGAGCTTTCTTTATAAGAGAGTAAACTGTGGCTTGATCTGATATTGCCTGGCATTGATCCTGTTTTAGGAGCTACAGAAACAATTGACTTGTCTTCTTTCATCCTTTATCATAGATGCTGCATTTGAAACCTAAGCTGTTTTTCCTCTGTCGGTAGCTCCTCTGTCAGTGCACTTTATCTGATGAAAATTGTGTTAACAAGAGACGTTTTCAAAGGATAGTTAAGAAAATTAAGATATTACAAATGTAGAAGAAAAGAGAGGGATAATGTGTTGAGTGCTAGAAAAAAGAAAGAATCATTTACGTGTAAGGAATTGGAAAATCGTTTCCCAACTTCTGATATTTCCCTAGCTATGTAAGGAACCAATTCAGGGCTTGAGGGTATGGCTGTAGACTGATTGCAATTATTTTTACTGTGTTAGTGGCATAAACAAGCCCACAATGAAAAATATCAAATTTTTTATTACTCTACATGAGTAACTGAAAGGGAAAAACTGAAAAAAATATTGTTACTGGAGTATTTACAAATACTGAGTCAATGATTAGTAAATTATTTTCTCCTTTTTCAGAACAGAGTGGCTTTTCTGCCTGCTTGTACATGTTTTGACTGCTTTGCATATATACAGCACAGTATGATCAATCTTTGTTATATTTTTTCCTGTTGTTTTTCAGGAAAGCAAATATTTATGGCTGGAGTTCTAGTCAGTGAAAAAAATACAAGCTAAAAGGTTTTTTATTATTATTATTATTCAAATGTAATTTCTTGAAAGCTAGCTATAAAGTAGGGCTGTGGTGTGTGTGAACAGAGGAACACTAGTGCATTACCTGTTTAATCTGTACCTCACTTGCTTTCCAAATATCCAAAACAGATGCAAAGTGGCCAGCACAAACAGGCAATAGATAATATCTAATATGCATTCTTAAGGAGTGGGAACATTATTTAAAAAAGGCAAGCATTCATTTTTTTCAGCTGTAAGTACCCACTTCACAAAGATTCAGTACATTATTATCATGGCTAATCTTTACCAACACATTTAGCCACCAAGATGAGATCTGTACACCTGCCAGTCCTAATGTGTATCTGATCAAAATAAGAGCAGTACTTGTTCTCCTCTGTGTGAAAGCAACTGATGATAATCTGTTGCAGTGGCATGATCACACATCTGAGGTTCCCTTTGAAATAATTTGGTTTTTTCTCAGAGAAGCTGTGAAGCATGTGCTAAAAAGAGCTTTTCTGGATGACTTCCTGTGTCTCCTCACTTCATCCATTCTCAGAAGAAATCTTCCTATCTTTTCCATTTTGTACTTTTTGTCATATTGCTTTATTTCTTCTCTTAGAGTGCAGCCACAACTTGTTTCCCTTTTGCATTACAAAATTCTCCTTTTTCTCACTATCAAATAATCATGTAGAGTTTCGTTGCCTACTTCTCCCTGACATTCTTAATAGCTCCACGAAGTAACTGTCAGTTTGCCACTTCATCTCCTCTGTTTCCAGGAAAAACTTTCCTCCCAAATAACTAGTGGAGAAAGAGCTGGCTGAGTGTTTCCATGACTATCTTGCAGTCTCTCCCAGCTGCCTTTTCCTAAATGTCAGAGCCACTCTCCAGCGTGGTTACCATGGTGCCTCAGCTGGCATGCCTGCAAGGCTCACAGAGCCAGCACACCCACTGCACGTTTCATAGGAACATACCAGGAGGGAAGACTCTTTACCTGCTGTGTCACAGTTAAATAGAGCATATCAAAAGGTACTTCTTGGTGCATATTCTGTGTGAGATTGGCTCCAATTTAGTAGCATAAATCTCATTCAATCAAGGATATTCTCTTTGTCCCTCCATTTGTGAGGGTAGTGGTACATCTATAGATGTGTTACAAGGTACATACATAAACTTGCTGTTGAGTTGCCAGTTCAACAGTCATAAATGTAAGTTCTGCTGGGGAACAGTGAGATTTATAATGTTCAATATTCATTAGCTGTCTTCTATGAAAAGATTTTAAGATGTTTCTTTTTCCTTGTAATTTATTATTCAATCTGAAATACCATTATTAGCAAAAGAAACTTTTCATCGGTATGGTTTCCTGATGTGAAAGTTTATACAAATAGAGTACATCCTGCATGCAGACATTGGAAAACACCATGTTTTACACCTCAGGTTTATAACTAGCAATCTGTAGATAAATTGGTAGCTGAAATAACAAAATCCTTTTTAAAATGACAACAGATTTTAAAGTTTACTTTGAAATTCCATGCAATTGAGTCATATTGCTGTTTCTAAAATATATCACTTACTTCAATGACAGATTTCAAACATTAATATGAATAAATGCTTTTGTTCCAAATAATAAGCTACTAGTAAGTTTTGTTCCAGTCAGTCATTTGTTTCAGGTTAAGTTGATCATATTCTCTTAAACAGTTATATAGACTGGAAGCACCTTTCAGGATATTCAGGGATCATACAAAGAAGAGCTCTGAACTACAGTGTATTTTGATCTGTCTCCTTGATAAATGTTTTATAGGAACAAAATATTCTTCTCCCAGTTGCTCAGCTTTTGTTGTTGTGAATGAAGTGGTATTTTCCAGTGTGATTAGCTCCTTTAATTGAATGTTCAGGGGTTTTTTATTGGCATCATATATGAACTCCCCAGCTCCAACACCTCTGCTACAGGCAATTATGCCATCTAATTCTTCCAAAAAAATTAATTGAAATCTGTTTTAAAAATACGTGTAATATTTTTCTTCATAGTTTCACTGAAAGATATCTCAGAAACCCATTCTTGACTTTTCATAGAGTCATAGAATCATTTACATTGGAAAAGACCCTTAAGATCATTGAGACCAGATGTTAACCTAACGCTGCCAAGTCTCCAATTAAACCATGTCCCTTAAGCAACACATCTTTTAAATACATCCAGGGATGGTAACACAGCCACTTCCCTGAATAGCCTTTTCCAGTCCTGGATAACTCTTATGATGAAGAATCTTTTTCTTAATAGCCAATCTGAAAACCTTCCAGGATGCAGCTTGAGGCCATTTCATCTTGTCCTGTCACTTGTAACCTTGGAGAAGAAACTGACCCTCACCTGGCTACAGTCTCCTTTCAGGGACTTGAAGAGTGATAAATTTTACCTTCAGCCTCCTTTTTTCCAGAATAGGCATACCCAGCTCCCTCAACTGCTTCTCATCATACTTGTGGTCCAGACCATTCAGCAGCTTCATTGCCCTTCTCTGGACACACTCCAGCACCTCAATGTTTTTCTTGTAGTGAGGGGCTCAAAACTGGACACAGGATTCAAGCTGTGGCCTCACCAGTGCCATGTTCAGGGGACCACTCCCTCACCTGGTCCTGGCTGCACTATTTCTGATACAGGCCAGGATGCTGTTGCCCTTCCTGGCACCTGGGCACATTTTGGATCATGTTCAGATGGCTGTCAACCAGCACCCCCAGGTCCTTTTCCACTGGGCCACAGCCTGGAACATTGCATGGGACTGTTGTGACCCAAGGGCAGGACTTGGCACTTTGCCTTGTTGAACCTCATCCAGTTTTCCTCGGCCCATTGATGAGCCTTGTCCAAATGCCCCTGCAGAGCCTTCCTGCCACTCTGCAGATCAGTAGTTTGGCCCAGCTTGGTGTCATCTCTAAACTGACTGAGGGTCCTCTTGAGCCTTTCATTCAGATGATTGATTAAGTTCTTAAATTGAACTGACCCCAGTACTGGGCCCTAGGCAACCCCATTTGTGACTGGCTGCCAACTGAGTTTTACTCCTTTCACCAGCACTCTTTATACTTGGCCATCCAGCCAAACTGATTTGGATTTCCATGCTAGCTGTATTAGTGTTGAAATAATATTCTGGTAGAATTGATTGTTTTGTTTGTTTGTTCTTTGAGGAGTTTCTTTCTATTGGCAAAACTTACCTGCGCTGATAACCTTTTCCTCTTAGTTTTTTAAGTTAAACCACAATAATTTATCTCTTGTCTTCCTTCGATTGTTGCACTTGCTTTTTCTGCTCACTTTTGTTTCAGCTAAAATTATTTTAGCTTCAGCCAGTATCTCATGCACTTATCCTACATGAACTGTCCTCAGGACTATTTGCAGAGACATTAATACTTCATTATCTTTACTTGCCTTTCCGTCATAGTGTTTACAGCCCTCTGAGACTGTCAGACATGGTCTGATTCTCTTCCTCCCCCATGTTTTTCCTATGTTGAGATTCTCATTAGTAACTGAAACTCCCACTACTGTCTAAATATATCACTTTACAAATTGCATTGTTGAATTTCATGCCATGATTAATACTGTTTTTCTCGAGGTCAGATGTTTTTCCCATATGCTATACTGGGCCTCCTTGTGATGGTGTGTTTTCACATGTCATATCATCAGTAGGTGAAATTAGCAGAACTGAGAATCTGCAGAGCATCCTGCACACACACAGCCTAGCTCTTCCTATTTACTGCTGCTTACTATTTATCTTCTTTTCTCATAGAAAAAGTACTGAGTTGTTAGTACTGAGTGATAACAGTAACAAGAATCTATGGTAACAATTTGATGTATTTACTGATCTATTCAGCACAATTAAAGAATTACAGATTTTCTGGTTTTCCAGATGCTTTTAGTCTCCTTTTCCTTTTCCTTTTCCCTTTCCTTTTCCTTTTCCTTTTCCTTTTCCTTTTCCTTTTCCTTTTCCTTTTCCTTTTCCTTTTCCTTTTCCTTTTCCTTTTCCTTTTCCTTTTCCTTTTCCTTTTCCTTTTCCTTTTCCTTTTCCTTTCCCTTTCCCTTTCCCTTTCCCTTTCCCTTTCCCTTTCCCTTTCCTTTTCCCTTTCTTAATTTCTTTTCTTTCTTCCATGATATCTCGATTTTGAAGTCACCTAAACAGCCATCTGTGTTCTCATTCAAATTCTACTGGCACATTCAGCCTCACTCTAACTCCACTGCCTTTATGATCATGAGTCAATATAAGGAGGTTGGCTTATAAAATGTTCTATATCCTAGGTGAAATATCACTTATGTGGTAGGTTTATTTCTTGTTCAAGCATCACTACATTGCAATGATTTATAGTCTAAAAATAAATGGTTATATGAATACTAAATATCCAGTTAGTAGCTTTATTATGCTATCAACCACAGATAAATCTCTTCAATAAATTCCTATGTAAATAATATTTAAATTATTGCTAAGTACACGATTTTACAACTGCTACTAATTACCTATACTCAGATTTCAAACTTCAGTGTTACTGCCTGAACTAAAGCCAACTGAAATCAGTGAAAATGATATCTCTTTTATGTCATTTTCACTGAAATCAGTGAAAATGACATAAAATTAAACTATAATTCAATACTACGTTATAGTTATGACAAATTTATATCACATTAACAGTGGAGTATGTTTCTCAACAAAATTTTTATGTGTGGATCTTAGCAATGATGGAGCAGGTAGGAAAAATACTGAGAAATTGAGTGCAAATATTTAATCTACTTACAGTGAGTAAAAACTATCAAATTACTTTAAAAATTATCATAGCAAAATTAGGAGTATTTGGAAATTAGGTGAGGAATCACTTTATAACACCCAATGGCAATTAGCTGTTGCCATGCAGATCCCTCATTATTTTACATTCCAAGAGAAATTACAAGCATGTTAGCTTTATTCTACAAATTCAATCATCAGTGAAAATGGACATTGATGTTAAATTGTCATGAAACTTCATATTTGGCACCTCTCTAAGATGAACAGCTAAGTTTATGCTTTCCAGAGCTATTGTTTGAGTCTATGGTAGTATGAGATTCAAATTATCACGAGCAAATACAGCTTTTTCTACACAATCAAGAATGATGATTTTTTACAAAATTTGTGACAGTGTGAAAATAGACAATAGTTTCATAAATCCTTTCAAGACATATGCAAAAAATCCCCCTAGATGTGATCTTCATCACTAGTTTCGCTAATATCTCAGATAACAGAAGGGAGGGAATTTGCAAATTCATGGAAGACACCATGCTGGAAGTTACAAGAAATTTGGGTGACAAAGTAAGAATTCAAAATGTACTTGAGAAATGTTCTGAAATAATTAAAGAGAATTTGTCAATGAAGTGATAACAGCAAGCACAAATTACTCCCACTAGGAAAGAAAATCAAACATGTAGATGCAAAATGAGTACTGGCTGGTTAGGTGGCTGTATGGCAGTTAGCCATAATTGCATCTGAATTAACAATATGTTGTCGTTGCAGAAAAGGCAGTCCCATTTTGAGGTGAATTAACAGGAATGGTGTATAAGGCATGGGAGGCAATTATTCTGCTCTACTTGTCACTAGGAATATCTCAGCTGTACTTTTGTATTTATCCTTGAGCTGCACACTTGTAGAAAAGACAGTGACAAATTGAGAGAAGGTGCAGAGAAGAACCAAAAAAATAATTGGTGTCTAAGAAGTCCAAAACCCTTGGAAGATAACTGAATGAAGTAAGTTCATCTAGAAAAGGAGGTTAGGATAATATTTTTTAAATATTTCAAAGTTGTCAGTTGTTCTCAATTCCACTGAAGTGACAAGGTTGAATCAGTTTAATCTGCAGATGAAAAGGCCGAGGTGCAAGAATAGGAAAATAAAACTGTGAGAATAGCTCCATTCAGGTTGCACAGGAAGGCTGTGGAATCCCTCATACTGAAGTTCTTTTCAAAAAATGAGCAAGACAAGCATTAGTAAGACATTATTAAATCTGATTATACTTGATCCTGTAATGAAGGAAAGGACTCAGATGACCTTTCAGTCTTGCACATATGTGATGCTTTGGGGCAGTGTAAGACCCAATTTAATAATCTTTCAAATAGCACCTCATATCTACGTCATTGCTTAGACAAAGAGAATACCCAGATTTTCAAACCTTCACTACTTTGTTAATCATTAAACATTTGTACAAGGAAATTGTTTTCTATTCTAGGTGATTTTCTCAATTTTGGCATTTTGAGGTTGTGCGAGGAAGGGCTGCAGGGAGTATTCAGACAAAATTATGTTTTTTTTAATAAAGATACAGAAAAATACACAAGTTCTCTCTTCTGGGGAAAAAAAAGGCACAAATTTTTCTCTAAAAGCCTGATATGTCCTTATTTTGGATTTGGATTCTGGAAGGATGAGGTAGTTTTTATTTTATCAACTCACTTTCTGTATAAGGCAAGTGTTTCTTGGGCAAGCTCTTGACACTGTGCCCTGACATAAAATATTTGTTGAAATAATTTAATTAGTCATCTGTAACTATTTTGGATGGAATTGCTCTAGAATCCAGTAGGATGGAAACCTCTGTCTGAGAAAAATAAATTCTTAAGTCACTCAGACTTCTTTCTGGGGCTTGCCTGATTTGCAGCTGCAATTCAAATTTAACATTGATGATTTCTTGTAACTCTTAAGATCATAACTTTTTGTGGGTTTTATCAATCACTTACTCTTCCAAAAGTTTTGGATGCCTTTTTGAAATCCAAAATAATTTGTTTTTCTTTTGACATTTGTTGCAGACAATATGAGATTAAACGGAGTTGATTTAATTTTATTTCATTTTCTCTCTCTTGGACTACTGCAAGCCTGCAGTCAGAACACTGAAGGCAGACAGTATTTTCATTCTTGTGCCACAGAGCAGCTCAGATCATCAGGACTGTCAGCATCTGGAACGTACTGACTTCACTGTCAGAAGAGCCCAAGGGTTGAGTAGTCTGCATTTGTACTGCTTTTATCCTGTTCTGCATTTGTGTGCTCTGTGAATTAGCAGAGCCCTATTCCACAGAGCCCACAAATAGTTGAGTCACCTATTCACTCAACTAGTAGTTTGTACTTGTTCTAGCATTCACATTTTATCTTAATGACATTATATGAGAAATCAGCTTTTCCAGCCTGCTGTCTCAGAGCAGCTCCAGCAGCTTCCTTCAGCAGTATCACTGTGCATCACTGGTGCTCACGCATTTGTTGGTGGTGAATCACTTTCTTTTATGTCACGCTCTTTTGCTTTCTGCCTAGCTGAAACATTCCTTAGAGTATTCCCAGAGGTACCTGCACTGTGGCATATGATGAATCCATGTCCCTATGAGGATAATGATAGGTTTCTTTTTTGTGTCATAATGATACTGCAAAATGGAGCCAGAACCTATGCCTACAGATGGAATAGTTACAAACAAAACCAATCCAACAGTAGCAGAACTAGAAAAAAACAATTGTGGTAATTTTTAAAAATGGCTGGCTTGCATCCACATATCCTCACAAAATTTTTGTATATGTTGTTTAAAAATACAAACTACTTTTTGTTTTCTGAGCAGCCCAGAGCATTGACATGACTGTAAAATTTTTGCATGTTTTTATTGTAAACTGGTACATTATAGGAGTACATTTAAGCAGATGCTCTTCTAGCCTAAGATATATTTATATATGCATTTAGGACCTGGTTTTATGCATTCCCTTGAGGTTGCAGAGAACTTAAGACACTGTAATTTAGAGGCCTATGCACTTCGCTGATTTGAAGGCAGAGGTGCAGTCAGGAAAAAAAATGTCTCTGCCACTTCTGAAATATCTTCTTCTCTCTGATGTATTTCTATAACCCCTGGAGTAACTATTCCAATTGTCAGGAATCACTGGAGTATTTTCTGGCAGCAGAGCACAGAAGTGCTGGTGTGTAGAAGGAGCAGGGCTGTCTGTCTCTTCTATCTCTGCATAAGGGCATCATGTTCATCAGGCTCATATATCACTTGTCCTCTTCTTTATTTTCAGATGAAGCATCCACTGCTATTAATTAGTTCAAGTGAAATTAAATACACAATCAAGCAATACTTTTCCATTAGAAATGCCCCTTAGGGATAAATTCAGTTTTCTTTTTATGTATTTGTGCTCTCCATGTTGCACATTTCACATAAATTTGCAGCTTAGGGTCTACAAAGTTGCAGGCTCTTACATGAACTGAAGCTAGTCTTATCTAACCTTGTACAGTTCCTTTCTTCCCACAATATGGTGCAATTTTCCTGCGAATTAGCACAACTCACTGGAATTTGGGTTCCAGATGAAGCTTCCCCACCTCTCAGATTATATTATATCTGAGTAAACGGCAAAAACAAGACCTAAAAGGAGAGACAAAACTTCAGACTGTTCCCTTCTCCTTCTTTCCCTACCCTAATGCTGAAATCACAAGGTGAAGTCAGGCTTCTTTTCAGCTTGAGAACAGAGGTCTCTTGCTGCCCAGAGGCCACGGCAGCCCAGGCTTCTTGGAAAGGATGGGCACTTCTCTCTTACTGCTTAGGCCTTTTCTCAGTATCTTGACATAACTCCTTCAGGAAGAATAAACCCAAAAGTTCAAGTCACCGCTTCCTCATCCAGTGCAGCTGCAGTAGAATATGATCTGTGGCCATCATTCCATTGCCATTAAGAGAAAATTGGCTGGACATTTTGGATTGACCTTTGAAAGGTGCCTGCCTTCAATATATCCAGTGAAGAGAAAAAGGCAATTAATTTATGGACACTGGCTCTCCCCTTCAAGTCCTTTTGCCTTCGGCTGTGTAGTGTATTTCACCAGATGCATTAGGTATATTGCATTGAGCCTGTGCACTGCTGCAGAGAGATGGCCAGAAACTTCTGTACATGTTCCCCTTCAGTTTCTTCTTTTTGTTTGAATAAAACAATGGCATATGAATGCTCATGAGAAAGCATGCTCTAAAAATAGATAATGTGATGTGGTGGCAAATGCACTCCTTTGGACCAAGTAATCTGGTTTTCTTGAGAAAGACTGACCAGGTTTTGATTTGGCGATGAGTATCCTTTAAATTCTATGCAGGGCAGCAAACCTGCAGTTTAAAAGCCAACATATTAAGCAGAAATGCAGCTTATGCAATCTTGAAATTACTAAATATTTCTCAGAAGTTATTTATATACCCACTTTTTTGTTTTTCCTCCTCTCCTTCATTGGAGGTTGTTTTTACATTCCACAGCTCATGTGGGCTATGCAAGAAGCTAGTAATAAAATATTAATGTTATCGTCCCACAGGACATATTGTTTATACCATTAGAGATGCAGTTTACATCTCAGATCAATAGAGCAATTTTTAAAAACCTCTTTTGAAAGAAGCAATTGGAGTATGATTATAGTTGTCCACAGTAGTTATATCATACAGCAAATTAGGAAATATATGTCAGGACCCATTATGCTAATGGGAGTCTTGTAAGATTTTTAAACAATGTAAGTAGATGCCAGATTTGCAAACTGATGACCCTTTTTGAAACAATACTCTCAGTAGGGAGAAGAGAACACAAATATTGTTGACTTGAACATGCCTGTCAGGTTAATGCTTCACAGGAACGCACAACACTAATCACCCTTCTTGAATGCAAGTTCTCCCTTTCTTTAGCTTTCTCATAAGTTATCCCTTAAGCACTCATTAGACCACTGCAGCTGAAAATTGGCAAATTTGTTTTCAGTGTCAGCTACCACCATTTCAGTCCCAGCCAGATACAGAAGAGACAACAGTATACTGCTCCTGACACTTTGTTTCCTGCAGTATTTGTAAAGAAACATTTTGTTTTCAAAACCAGTTAAAATGGAGTAAGTTCTTTCATAATTGTGCTCCATAAAATGCCCAGTGTGTACAGGGGTGAGAACTTTAAAAATTATAAAGCAGAGGATTGGAAATTCTCTATCCTAAATAGCTTTTTAAGTAGCACATCTGGAGAAGGACATCTGCCAATTTTTTAGCAATCAGCAGCAGCATCATTAACAAGGGAGCCATTATGATATGTGTAATGGCAATATTTATTTTATGCAACTATGAGTTTTTCCTAATATCAAATTAAATTATGTACCAAATTAAAGGTAAGATCAAGCTTTACAGTCTTTCAATGGGCTCTAGTTATTATCAAAGAGGGAGTTGTCAGACCTAATCTGAAGGGGTGATTTTATGCAGATATACAGCTGCAGCCAAGTCAAAGGACATGGGAATGCAGAGTGGGCATGGGCAGGGAGTAAAGCTCCCTTAGTGCTCTGTGTCTGCAAGCTGAGGATTATTTGAACAGTGATCAAGTGTTCTCAGGAGACATGTTTTAATTAAATTCTGCTCAGCTAAGAAGTTGGACAAGGACACAATTGTCAACAAAAATCCGTCCTTGATGAGAGACTGAATGCCAGCATCATGAGACCCTTGGAGTGTCCCTCAGTATTTCAGTTTGATGGAACAGCAGTAATGTTCCAGGTTGACAGTGCAGAAGCAAGAACAATGCTCTTCAGGCTATGCCTATGGATGTTGTCAAGGTGTCCATGGAATATGATTTTCCAAGATGTGGAGTAGTGTTTTCAACTCGTCTCACAAATGAGAGGGGCCCAGGATGACCATGCAGAGTCCTTCTAATACCTCATGAACTCTCATAGAGAGTTCTCGTGAAGACATTTTTTTCTGACTTGATTTAACAAGTTCATATTATTTTTTTCTTTACAAGGTTCAGAATAGTGGGAAAAGAGTAATACTAGAAAAGAGTAATACTGTCTGTCTTGGCCAGTGTTTTGGATGATGGGGCAGAGTGGACCCTCAGCAGATTGCTGATGATATACAACTCTGAGAAGTGCTGAGGGACCTCATCAGACTGCAGAAATGGGCTGGCAGGAACTTCGTGAAGTTGAACATGAGTCCTGCACCTGTGAAGGAAGATCCTCAGGCACAAGCAATGCTGGGGGACAAGAGCTTGATAAATGCTTTGTAGAAAAGGACCTAGAGTCCTGGTGATCATGGTGATCATGAGTCAACAAGGTGTCCTTGCAGCAAAAAAAAAAAAAAAAAGTTCATGTTGACCTGGGCTGCATCAGGTAGAGTGGTGCCAGCAGGAAGGGGGATGTGATCTTTCCCCTGTACTCATCCCTGGTGAGGCCACACCTGGAGTACTGTACTGTTCTGGACTCCTCAGTACAGGAGTCATGGATGTATTTATTGATGGTGCTGTGAGCAGTGTGGTCTAGTGAAAGGTTCCTCAGCCCATGGCAGAGGGGTTAGAAATGGGTGATTCTGAGGTTCCTTCTAACCCAACCCATTTTGTGATTCTGTGATTCTGTGAGTAGAGGGAGTCCAGTGAAGACAACAGGAGGAATCTGAAACACAGGAGGTTCCCTTTAAACTTTGGGAAAGCCTTTTTTTCCTGTGATAGGAACTGAGCATTGACTCAGGTTGTCAAGAATTGTGCATGTGCATGCCTAGAGATATTCAAAAGCCATCTGGACATGCTCCTAGGCAACTGGTTTTAGATGACCTAATTTGAGCAGAGGGGTTATACAATGAGCCCCAGAGATCCATGCCACCCTCAGCTGTTCTGTGGTTCTGTGATTCCAAGTAAGAATCTCACACAAAAGGTAGATAATTACAAAACCAGAGAAGGAAATAAAAGAACACGGCAAGCTAAAAGATGATAAGGGTGAGTGAGTCTCAATACAAGTTTGCAATGGTAAATCTCCACAGAATAAGAGTTTCAAAGACAACAATGAGTCAAGGAGCATTTATCAGAATGGCAGTGTGACAGGATATTAGAAAAAGTACCGGCAATATAGAAAAAAAATCATTTTCACCAGATCTCTTGTGACTCACAGTCACAAACTGGCAGTATTTTCTGTGAAGTCAAAAACATCTTTTCTTTGCAGAAACAATTCCATGGAAACTCCACTCACTGAGTCTTCTAGATTTGATGTTACTCCACAGGGAGGTAGGCTGTACTGGAAACAAAAGATTCTGCGTATTATTCCAAGATAAAGCTCGTTCTCATGTAGGGAAAAGTTGTCATTGCCTACAGGAGAGAGAAATTATTTTCAAAGACTTCACAATTACATATGCAAGAATATGTCTCTGCATTTTCTCAGAAACTTTCATTTACATAGTTCTTTTGCCTTGCTTTCCCACCCCCAAACTCCCACCTTCTTCTAATGTAATACGTTATTCTCTATTTAAGAATTGATGCAGAAGAATCATATAATTTACCTGTAGGGTTTTTTGATCAGTCCCTCAGACTGAAATCTCTGTGTAAATGTTGACCAAGTTCTCCAAGAATGAGATTTATATTTTCATATCTTCAAAACCAAGAGATGAAGATTGAGTTCTTGGGCTTCATTGTATCTTGCCTGTGTGACATGCCTTAGATAGAAACTCGGGTTTTGTATCTTCTCTTTAATGATCATAACCTTTTACCCCTTTTCCCACCCCAATTGTAATCAATGCCTATGTTAGTCATTCACAGCTACCCATTTAGGGAGAAGCCATACACAGGTCCTCAAAGAATTAGAGAGAGAGAGGACAGACTGATACATTGTGGTGCAGAATGCACATGGTAGAAAGCAAAAGAGAAATTTTTACAGAAAAAATTATTGCAAACCAGTAAGTGGTTGGTTTACACTTTGCATAAACTAGGTGAGGTTTCTTCTCTAATGTTCCCAATTATTTTCGTTGTGTCCTGCTTTTGGCTTGGATACAGTTAATTTTATGCTTCTTAGCTGCTACAGTGATGTGCTTTTAATTAAGTATGAGAATAATGTTGATAACTCACTGATGTTTTCCTTATTGCAAAGTAGTGCTTACCTTAAGTCAAGGGCTTTTCAGTTTCCCATGCTCTGCCAGTGAGGAGGTGCACCTGTGAGGGAGCACAGCTAGAACAGGTGACCCAAACTGCCAAAGTGGTAATCCCCAAAGACCACCAGACTCAGTCTATAAACTCAGGGGAGTTGGCTGGGAGCCAGTTGCTGCTGGGGAATGGGGTCAGTGGGTGATGACAGGTTTATTGTGCATCGCTTGTTTCTCTTGGGTTTTATTCCTCTCTCTCTGTCTTCCTCTCCTTTTTCATTACTGTTATCACTAGTATTATTAATATTACTATTTTAATTTATTGTAATTTCCAATTAAGCTGTTCATATATCAACCCATGAGCTTTGCTGTTTTTCTGATTATCTTTCCTATCTCACTGGGGTGTGGGGAGTGGGCAAACATCTGCATGGTATTTAGTTGTTGGCTGGGGTTAAATTGTGACAATATGCAATCTGAGTTTCCTATTTGAGAATATAGTAATTAGTCGTCATAATTTGTTGCAAATTTAGGTCAACAGAGATTTTTTGTGACTTTGGTCACAAGAGGAAAATTTATCACAGTAAGAGCAGTCAGACATTGACATAATCTCCCCAGAGAAGTGGTGGATTCCCTGCTCTGCACACTTGTAAGATTCAGCTGGACAGGTTTCTGGGCTATCTTTTCTACAGTGTGCTTTTGCTAGGAGAGATTGAACCAAATGATCACTGAGGCCCCTTCAAACCTGGCATTCTATAGTTCCATGATTAAATAGTTATTGAACTGTATCAGAAAACTGTAAATGCATGCAGTGCTATTTGTTACCATATTGCATACACTAGCATTTGAGCTGGAATAGTAACTATAAAACAACTAGAATTTGATTATATTTAATAATTTTTGAACAATTACTTGCTCTTATTGGAGTTTGGTTTGCTACAGAAATATGATCTATTTGTATGAACAGACTAATGATACACAGGGAGTTTTGTGACCGTCAGTATGTTCTGTCACCAGAATAGCTGACTGTGCACATTGATCTGGTTGTGAGGCTGAGACCTAATTCAAATGAGAACGAAAACACCAGAAAAGTACTACAGAAGAAATAGACTGATTTAGGGTTAATGTATGCCAGTGGAAGCTACATTCAGTAAGTTCTATGTAGACTTCTCAAGAGCACAAAAGTTTAGTGTGTCCCATTGTAATAGAGCTAATAGTATTGGAGGTGTATCTTCTTCAACTTCACAATTCAAAGTTAGGCATCTACATTAGGCACATAAATAGCACAAGGGGGAGTTATTTTCTTTGGAATACACCAATTAGCAGGAAGGTGCCTGCCTTAGCCCATTTATGTCATCCCTGCTCTTTCCCTGCTGCTCCAGCTGCTGGGCTACAAAATCAGCCATCCCTCTCCTTAACTTAAGGCCCAATGATGCTTGAATTTTTAGCCTCACCACATCGCAGCACTGGCAGAATGAGTGAAGATGTCTTGTTCTCCTTCCCTTTTAACTATTTTCAGGCCTTATCATGGAAAAGGCAAAATATGGATGGTGAATAATCTTCTTTTGGCTGAGGAACACAATCACATTGTGCCAAGTATGCTGCCTGGCTGTAACTGCTGGAATATTATATTAAAATGGACATCACCTTAAATGTCCCTGAAGGGCAGGAGGCACAGCTGCAAGGCTTTGCTTTCCTCTTGATGCTGTTGGCTGTGTGCTCTGAGCCCATACCAGTTGGATCTGTGCCTTGGGAGATTGTGGCAAGGGATGATGAGTCTATGTATCCAAAATGGGCTTTGATTTTGGTTCCTCATCTTAGTCAAATTGACAGTGTCTTAGGGCAGAAACAGTGATAGAATATTTAGGCGAGCTTTTGGTGAAAATTGGGTATCTATGAATTCTAATGTGGCTTGGACTCTTTACCTTAACTGCAATTCAATTAGGTGCACAATAGACATCTACTGGGGAGATTTTTTCCTAAAAGCTTACAGATCTTTTTCAGTTATGGCTGTCACATTTTTTTGCTGACTGAATGGACAAGATTCTTGTCTGAAAATTTTTACTGGAGTAATTCAGTATAAGTGTGTTTTCGAAATATTTAAATTGAAGATGTTTCAGGTAGTATAATTTTTTTCCTGAGCATAAAATTGATACTTTCCAACAAGAGCAAGAATGAAAGGAAAAGCAGCAAGAGAAAAAAATTCATTAAAATTTAATCTGTCCCTACAAATCAAGAAGTGTTTGGATTCTTCAGTACTGGGCATGACTTGGTACTGAAGTTACTTGTATACATTCAGTCCCCTCTGAGGACTCACTAATATCCTTTATGTGAGAGCATAATTCTAATCAGAAGAAAATTACTACTCTGCACTGGGGAGACACATCATGGTTAGGTGATGTTAGTCGGTCAGGAATACCATGTTTTACTCTTGATCCTTACAGAATAACTTCTTGATTCAAGTAGATAAACAGACAAGAGTCATTCCTTTAATTTATTCCACTGTGATAAAGTATGCTAGATCTCTTCCTGCTTGAATGGCTTATTTAGTAAAAAGTAAAAATGCAATATTTGCAGGTGTAAAAAGTGTACCTTATATATTTGATCCCTAGGTAATAATGTGGCAAAAATAAGAATTAAGATCTTCAGATCCTCTTCTTCTTTCCTATCTGTGTATATGAAAAATTTTCTTTCTCCATGGAGAAATGACAAAGAAAAATTATTATACCAAACTTCATGGAAGAAGATTGTTTAGTTCTGTGTATTAGCCATGGATTTAAAAAAAAAATAAAGCCAAACATGTACTAAACTGTTAATGAGTTTAATGAATTTAAATTTAATATTGGTATAAAAACATCCCCACGCTGAACTTTTGTCCACTGTGGAGTAGATAGGTGACAGTTTTTTTTCTCAACACAAGCAATGCAATGAATTCTTCATTTCAGAAAATATGAAGTAAAAAGCTGTGCTCCTAAAAGCAGGAAGACATTTTAGGCGAGATTTATCACAGTGAGGCTAAAGAAAGTACAAGAACTTACTGGCTGATTGATATAGAAGTGAGACCACAACAGTCCAAAGATGCATGAGTTGTGTACCTCTGTCCAGTTGATGCTGCTTCCATCCTCATTTCAAACATTTATCATTGTAGGAGAGAATGGAAATGTTGTGAAGGAAAATCTTGTCAATGGCAGCCAGTTCCAATTCTGAAGTGGAGTGCACCTACTGCTGAATAGCTTTTAGCTCTACACTCCTGAGAATAAGCATTGAAAAAGCATTGAAAGTGACCTTGAGAGTTCTTGACATCAAACTGTTCTAAAAACTGGTTGGAATTTTTATTGCAAAGGAAAAACAGAGATCAGCACAACTTTTTTATGTGAAAAGTACTTGAAAGAAATATCTACTGTGTAGTTTACATAATGCTGTTATCACATCAAGACTGGGAAGAGTTTATAAACAGTGTTTTTATTACCTAATCAGGTAATAATATTATTTAAACTTAACATGGATTATCAGAGGAACAGTTATATAAATCCACTGACACTGCTATGGCAGTTCTGAAACTATCTGTACAAAATTTTTGAACAAAATATAAACATAATGGTAATGCTGAAGTTATATATAGTCCAACTAAAATAATGCCATTAGTGAAGGAAGGTTTGTGTAATGTTAGGAGAGGGTTGATTTTTAACATTTTTGAAATATTTTCTTTTATTTTGGGGAGGTAAGGGAAAGAGAATTAAAGTTTTTAGTTATTATAGTCATAAATCCTTACCAAAAAGGCTATTTTATGAACTTGAATTGTTTTTCTTAAATAAAACATAAAATATGATAAGCAATTGTGTAGATAAGCACGCATTAGCTATGGCTCTGTGTAAGAAATCCATACAGGTCAATATAATATTTATATATATATTGTATAGCACATTTCTGCCCATCACCTCATTTTATCCTTGACATTATGCAAACAGAATGTATATTGAAATTCCCACAGAAATGTGATATGAAATCCTGCTAAAATTAATCCAAATTTCCTATGGTATTTTGTTTTTCTGGAGATATTTAAGGAGCTTCATTTTATAAAAACTGAAACTGTGAAAATGAGAACCTAGGGAGCAAATAACCAGAATTACTGGTACGTTCATTTGGACATCAGGGTAATTTTTCTGCAGGCAGCCTCTAGGACTCCCAGGCCAGTGATGTAGTCCAATAGTCTTTCATATTTATATTTGTCTTGCTTTGGTTTGTATCTATCTAGTCCTTGCTTTTTTATGATCTTTATGTTATTCTTTACAGCTGAAAAAAATGCCCTTTCGCTATTCAGAGTTAACTGCTGACCTTTTTGATGGCTATTTGTGGGACTTCTGCATTCACAGTTCCACTACTGTTATTCAATAGTGATGTTTTATATACTCAGAGCCAATATGATTCAAAGCCCAGATAACCTACTTGTGGATTATTTTTATAATTCAGCAGGCTTTGGATCAGAACCCATGACTGTGGCTTTTATAAAATTTATTATTCTTCTAGACAAGCTTGTGCTGACCCAAGTTATTTTCCTAGGTGGTAGCAACATAGTAACGCACATGTTTGATAACAGGAAAAAGTGCCCCTGTGCTGTACCACAACAGGACTCCTCACAGAAATAATCAGACTGCCTGTTGACATCTAATGGTCCAAGAGGAGGGAGAATAGAGGGAAGAAAGCAGGGGAAAGAAAGAAGAAAGAAAGAGGACAGGAGGGAGGTCATACCAGAATAGAAAAGGAGACTATATTGATTTCTCAGTGAAAGCCGATATTGTTAGATCTGCTGAGCTGAGAAGGAGATTTTATACTCTATTCTAAAATCCATCATTGCATTTTGCTTCTTTATGGAGTTCCTGGTTCTGTCACACGAGATAATTTCTAAAATACAGTAGAGTCTACTTTGTAGTAATGAGGAGAGAAAAGTGAAGACTAAGATAGTGCCATAATGCAAGTCATTAGACTTAGATGGTGATCTGTACTCCAGCAAAAATGAGGTTTCTTGCTGCTGAAAATGAGTTTCATTGTGCTCATCTCCTGGGACTGCATGAACTATCACTTGTCAGACAGGTGCTGAATGCTGTGCTTGAAGTAGATTGTAGCTTCCTCTTTTTTTGCTCCAGCTGAGAGCCCTTAAAAGTGCATTTTTATGCCTGTTTAAAATTGGTGCAACCTTTGTGTCTACGTAATTTCTTTCATATGCAGCCATTCCATTTCTTATAAAATGGTACTTGCAAGGTGTGGGGGAGAGGGGGATACCACCATAAGTTTTACTATGTTCTCCAACAGAAAGACAATAAACATCCACTTCTTCTATGTACAGTAGTCATATGTTTGGGTTCAGGTGAATCCAGGTTAGTGCTGTGCCATCTTTCAGGGTATTCTCACAGATAATCCATGTTTATGTGCATGTAGACACAATCAATGCACAAGATACAGTTTAGATAAGCTTATATTTAGATAAAAAAATGATTAATAAGGTGCTAAATGGAATAAGAGATTAGATGATTTGACTTGCATGAATGCATCTGGTTGTAAAGCAACTAGAATTTTCTGTTGATTCTGTTTGCTTTATTTGAGATACTACACTCCACAGTAAGAAAATGTGTTAAATTAATTTCTTTCTCACTGTATGAATGACAGAAAAAGTCCATGGGATAAATATTAATTGACTTCTACTCATTTAAAAGCAAGTTACTCTTTTAGTGTTGAACTTTGAGGATTTAAGTGCTCTTAAAGTTTTATGGATTTACTCTGTGGGCTGACTCTCTTTAATCAAACCAGTATAATTTTGTTTTTGAAAACTTGACCAAGATGTTGGCAAGAAATCCAGTGCTGGAAAACCTCCAAGCAACTGCATCACTGAGACAGGCATAATAAATGGCTAAGCCCAAACCTGGAACCCAAAACAACTTCTTTGTAGTTACAGCTCTGTCTGGACAAGTAATTTCATCCATTAAATTCAGGGATTTCCTAATCTTAAGAATTTTTATAAATTTATGAGACTGATCATGATTAGGCTGTGGGAGTAGTTGGGGCTTTTGGGGAGAAAAAACACAAAACCCTAAAACCCTTACACTGAAGATCAAAATAACACAGTAGTATTGCCTTCTACTCAGTAATATGTGAAACTTAAGTCATCCATTTTTTAATGAACATAATGTTTTCCTAAAATGCAAAGTGTTATGTTATAGCCTTTGGAATACAAGCTGTGGTAAGATTCTCAAGAGATACATATTGGCAGAATTTCTCTCTTTAGACCAGCAGTGCACCCTTCCAGATTGAGAACTAAAATCATTCTTCTGCCTTGGAGGAATACAGAGTGCATTATGCAACTTTTGGTGTAATAACTCTATGTATTAAAGTTCAGAGCAATATTGGTTTGGCATCTAAATTTAAAGATTTTCCCAGTGTATCTTTTTGTGGCCTTATTTCTGTTTTTTTCATATCTTAGATAAAACATGGTTGCTAAAAAGAAATAACTGCAATCACTTAACACTTCAAAGTGATAAATCAATAATGTTTTTTGATAAGGCAAATCCATTAACAGTCCACACAGAGAGGTTATCTTTAATCTCCTATGTGTGTCCAATCTATATTTATAGAAGTAATTTTAACATCATGAAGTAAAATTCTGATGAAAAATGAAGAGGAAGAAATTAAGTAGAGGTAGATAATCCATCTCTCTTTTCTGTCTTTCATCTATAAAATAAACCCTAGGATTCACATCCATTTCATTAAAGATCTTCCCTGAGTCTCCTTTTCTCTATGCAAAACAGCCTCAGCTCCCTCAGCTGCTCCTCATAAGATTTGGATTCCAGACCCTTCCCATGCTCTGTTGCCCTTCTCTGCGAGGCCAGTACCTCTCTTTCTTTCAGTGAGAGCAGAGGTGGAAACCAAAGGGAGAACTGGATGCTCGTTGTAGGAGAGTAATCATAGGGACTAAGGTTAAGGAGCAGTGTTAGATATGAACATTTCCCAGAAAGAAAGGTTAGGAATATTCTCTTCAGATAGTCTGCCCTGGACAAAAGTGGTAGAGGTTATGGTAGAGGTATGGTATTTAATATACTTTGTTCAGTTTTATTTCCATTCTTTATGAATTGCCAGTTACTTTTTCAAATCTGACGTTTTTGACAAAGATTCTTCCTCTGCTCACCCTTGAAGATATATTGTGCATATTTTTGTTCTTTTCAGATTTCCAAAGCACAGTTTGGGAGAATTCATTTTCAAAGCTCAGTTTCAACAATATTTTTCAAAATGGCTGGCACAGCTTTGATTTATGATTTCCATCATAACACCTATAGTAAAACAATCTGCTCTTGTTTAAAAACATTCAGTACTTTCCCTTTTACTTAGGCTTTCAGCAAGTTATATAAACTGCAGCAGTTCCACCACCTGCTGCCTACACCACATGCATTTACGTTAACATTTTAGTTCAGATCAGGAGTGGACTTTCTCCTCTTTGCACCCCACTTACTAAGATTTGGTTTGCAAGATAGAGTTGTCTTATGGTGTGTGACATGGGTTCATCTTAACAGATCCCAAACAGGAATTGTGTTGCAGGAGAGTACCTTATACCTTTCAGCAGCCAATGGGCATTCAGCCCACTGGACCAGACAGAGCTAGGCTGAGGTAAAAATGTTTTGAAGAACATCTGGTATGGACATCTGGTCCTCAACCTCAGCTGTTTCCCTCTATAAAGCTACTTGTGTTGTTCAGCACTCTTTGCTGATATACACACTCAATATCTGCTCCAGCATTTGCAGAATTCATGCATAAACATGTATGTTGCTGCTCAAATGTAATTTGGGTTGTCATGACCAGACTCCAGTTCTCCATTCCTTCTCAGACTCCATTTCTTAGGGGATTTCCCTTGTTCCTGCCCCAGATCAGACCCTGCCATTGATTTCCATTTTATTCCATAGTTTTTTATCGATACCACAGCTACACACTGTCTTCTGGGATGAGCAAAGATTGCAAATTTCATCATGAGATAATGTTAGGACTTTATTACACACCGAGCCACAAGTAATGACTACCAGATTGAAGAACTTAGGTTCTACATACAAAATCACAAAATACAAAACTATGGAAGTTGGAAGATTGTAGTTTCTCTAGTTTTAATTTACCTTTTTTTATTGAACATAATTGTAGACAGTAGAGAATTTAAAGACAAGGTGAAAAATGCAATAATGTCTTTCATCAAAACAAGCATGGAAGAAATTTCCCAAAAGCACCATAGCGGGAAAAAGAAAGGAGTAGTGGTTTTAGTCAGTTCTAATGTCAGTGATGGGAAAAACAGAATAACAGAAATGCATGTTGGAAAAAAAAAGCTGGTGTTCTGAAGGAGAGACTGAAGGTAAGCTACGGGACTGTGTATGTCAGTGGAAAGAGAATGGAGATTTCTATTGCCTTGGGACAACCGCAGGGGTCTGGGGAAGTGCTTGGCTTTGGCAAAAGGAGCAAAAGAAATAGAGCATGCAGTGGGGAGTGCAGCTTAACTCCAAGGGATGGCTGAGGGCAGCCGTCTCATCCCAAACTGGCAGAAACATGCCAGAGAGAGCTTGAAAGAGTTTCATGCAGCTTGGAAAATCAGTGAGCTGTCTGAAATCAGACCTGGAAATAGGAGCCTGTTTGCAACAATGCACAGGTCAAGCTGAGAGTTGTTATTTCTGTCCTTTCTGATCCTATTTCTTTTCTGTTTAAAAGTTAACTATTCTAATTTATATTTTTTAAGGATAAAATATTTCTTGATGCTATAAGCTTTCAATATTTGTTAGAAAATTCACTACAGAAGACTTGAGCAGATTAATATCCAAGTATTGGTTGACTTGAGCTCAGAATTTCTTAAGGGACACTTTTGGAAGAGATTAAATACTAGCCACTCTTTCCTTGTAAAAGTGCGTTACAAATCAGTGTATAATTTTTCCAGATTATGAATTATAACTGACAACTAAAATCTGGGACAATTCTGACTTGAGGATGAGCTGAAAGCATACCCAGTGGGCCATTTCCAGTGTGATCAGTGTGACCAGTGCTTGCTTGGTATGGGGCTCAAGTCCCCACCTGTAGGATGCTGACATTCGTAAGCCTGTGGCTTGAACTACCTTTAGTTGTTTGACTGTTGTGCCTTCCGGTTTCTTCTCTTACTATTTTGTTGTTTATTTACACAGGCAGTAAATGTGTTTGTATACCATCTGCAGTAATTCTGGTGCAGCAAGGTGGTACTGGTAACTCACTTGACTTCTACTTGCTCAATAATTTAGTTCAGGTTTGTCTCTAGCTGGCTATCCAGGTGAGCATCTTGTATTACTGCCTATTGTCATGGTTACAGGACTGGCTGCATATCTCCTTCCCTCTACTGAGTTTTCTGAGTGCAATATGAGAGCTGGCCTTGCCTGGAGCACAAGATAGCAAATCTTCACTGACAGACTTGGATGTGGCACACTGGCCTGTAAATGAGCATTGGTTTCTATCAACATATCTAGTAGAATTCAAATGTATGCACTGCATACACTAAGATTAGGTCTTAACAACAAGTGGGAAATTTTCCAAAGTAATTCCATTTTCTTACATCTGTGTTGTTAATTCTTGGTTTTAATTAGCATTTTGAAGTGCTGCCAGAATTTTCTGTCAGGAAAAATATATCTTTATGTTTTCAAACACATTAACATACACAAAATATTGTTTTATTTATATTATTATATTATAGAAACAAAAGATTGTCAGAGCTGCTGCTACTGCATCACACTGAGTTGTGGAGTACTTGTGCATTTCTTGAAAATAATCAAGTCTTTGGTGAAGAACATGCTGTCTGTGTCCCAGTTTTGTGTCTGGACTGGTCCCAGTCCCACTCAGCCCCTGTGCCCTAGAGAAGGCCCTTGCTGCAGCACAGGAGCTCCTCTCTGCAGAGGGAGACAGATGGCTGGGGTGGGAGTGCACAGCCCTCCACAGGCACGGCTGGGCCATGCAGCCAGGCTCTCAGACACTGCATCACTCATGCTCTTTTTCCTTTTCCAGGGTAAAATCAGCTTAGTTTTTCCCCTGTGTGTAAGAAATACTTAAAACTTCTTACTGCTTCTTTATATTTAAAAACCTTACTGCATATATGACTTTATTGGGCAAAAGGAACATTAACATTGGTAGGATTAAAAGTTATTTAGTAGGATAGTTTTCCAGCAATTCCCATGGTTTTTTGCTTCCCAATTCCATCATCTGAAAGCTTTTTTTGTTTTATGTACATTGTTCATGAGGGTTTTGTTGTAGTTTTATGCTTTCCTTAGAGATTCATAAGGATGTGAATGTTGATGTCTAGAGTGCTCAGAGTGTGACTTAATTGCTGAAAGTAAGAATCAGGGGTAGGTGAGCTAAATATTGCTACAGTCAAAGACTAAAAGAAGGGCAGAGGGCAGGTACTCTAATCTCAGATTACAAATTGTGTTTTAACATTACCACAATAAAAAATTGTATGGATGCCAGTTTGGATTTAATGTATTTATCCCACATGTTTTGATTTCTAGGAACTTTGAACCAAAAGAACTGGGGCAAGAAATATTCTGCCTGTAATGGTGCCAAACAATCACCTATTAATATAGATGAAGACCTTACCCAAGTTAATGTGAATCTAAAGAAACTGAAATTCCATGGATGGGAAAAGGAAACTTTGGAAGATACTTTCATTCGCAACACTGGCAAAACAGGTAAAAAATTCAGATTTCTTGTTTGGCGTTAAGAGTTCTGACAAGTGATGTAGGACAATCAATCAACCAAGGAATTTCAATGGATAATTTTATTTCACTTAGCAGGTGCATTCTGAATTTTTCTATTAAATAAATAAAACAGTAGTGATGACAGTAGCTAAATGAAACAGAAATCACACAAACAAAAATTATGTGCATGGACAGATATGGCCAAGGCAATCATATCATAACTATCATCCCATCATGGGCATGTCATTTAATCTAAAAAGTAAGGTGGCATTTGCTGTGAAATTATGGTAATTATTACTATATATCTAGAGTCTGTAATGGGTAGGAAAATACGATTTTTTAAAAGTACAAATAAATTACCTACTCATCTGAAAGCACTTCATGGATGAGTTGAAGTTACAAAAAACTCAGGCTGGGATTCATCTCACCTACACACGGACACATAGAATATAGAAACTTTCATCTGAATTACTCACACAGATGCCTCCTAACAGCTGAAGAAGAGAAATAGGTGTTTTTGTGTTCTAATTTGTCTTATCAATCTTAGAAATACGTTTTAGAAAGAGGTGATTTATACCTACAAGTGCCTATTTTTCCCAGCTATGAAAAAAGCTTCCGATGTCATCCAAATTGTCAAACAAATGTTTTTACAACCACTTTTAAATCCAGGAAAGCAGTAACTAAAAGCTGCTTGTTAGAAGTACTGTTCCTTGTTTTGGGCATAGGTGTGGGGGAAGGTATCTCTTAACAACTGTCTCTGACCTTCTACCAGTTCCAGTGGGACCCCTGGATCAGCCTTTTTGGTTTAGTTTAGTTTAGTTCAGCTCAGTTTAGTTTAGCATCATTGTTCCTAATTTCTGTTCTCTCTGTCATGTATTTCCTACATAGCACTACACAAATCACTTATTTTCCTCCTGCCCTACTAGCTGAGGTAAATATTGCTTTGTTTTTTCAAGATGCCCCTGAGAAAATGTTCTTTAAAGTCCTTAAAAGTGAACTGAGCTCTTTCTCATCTACAGCAATTCAGATATTTCATGAGGAACTGCTAGGTTTGTTTAAATGGTCTTCAAGGTTTTGAGGAAAGGAATGTAGTGAAAATGAACTCCATTAGTGTTGTTTTAATCAAGAGGTCAAGCAGTTCACAGTTGCTGGAGATGAGGCTTCAGTCTATCCCATCCTGCTCATTCTCTCCAGAAGACAAATTCTCTGTCCCATCTACAGTTTGTGTTCAGCTATGTCCAGCTGAAGACCTGTCATTGCTTTTTCCCATGGAACACAGCTCCACAGCTAAGGAGTCTTATGTCAGGACAGTCGTCCTAGGGACTCTCTAAAATATTACTTTGTCATGTTGCCTCATGATTTGTATATAGAATTATGGTAAAAATGGGGGGCAGGTGTGTATTTTCCTTTTTGTTAGAAACACAGGTCAGAAACACAGACCCTTTCAGAAAGGTATGTACATCAGGAATTTATTTTCTTAGACAGCCAGTTGGTGGCTAGACCAACCTTCTGAGCTTTTTTTGTGTAGTTCTGTGTCTAGTTTCAGATAACAGGAAACCAAGTGCACTTCATTAAATTACTATTTTATCAATTACAGCATGAAATGAAATATATTCTCCATGCTAATAGTGAATTACCACACTTGTTACTTAGTTTAAGTAACCAATTTCCTGTCAAATTGCTTATGAAATACAGAGAAATAAGCATATCATAATTAACTTCTAGCACCTGATACTGAAAAATAAGATTTATAGAGGCCTTGACTGACTTTTTTATTGACATTCCTATTTTTTTCCTTCTTTCTCATTTTTTTTCAGTGGAAATTAACCTGACAAGTGATTATTATGTGAGTGGAGGTGGGTTAGACACCATATTCAAAGCAAGCAAGATCACATTTCACTGGGGAAAATGCAATGCATCATCAGACGGATCAGAACATAGTCTAGAAGGACAAAAATTTCCTCTAGAGGTAATGTATAGAATTGATTTTGGTGATTTCAATAATTTGACATTCTGCGACATTACAAAATTCCTTTGCTTTTCTCTTAAGTCTGTTTGCCAATATAATTCACTTAAATCCAAATTGAGAATAAATGATGCATTTTAGAAGGGCAGTGTAATATGTTAGTGGCACGTCAAGAATGTCTGAACTGCATTTTTTCCCATCTTCTAAGATGATATTGGATGTCAGTTCTGCTAATCTGACAAAGCTCCCACTAAATGTGAAGCTCCTACGAATTTGGCCCATCATATTCCACATCAGTTCATTGTTTAAAGTGTGAATGGACTTCCCAAAGCCAGGGCTTTGCTGGGAGCCCATGGGAGCTGCTGGGCCTTACAGATCCAAAGCGTGGCCCAGGTTGCTGGGCTGGAAAGAGCTGGCAGTGGTGTGCCAAGAGCCGTGTGAGCAGGTCCTGGGTGCAGCCACATTGACAGGCAGCCAGGCCAGTGTCCCTCCAGCTGGTTTGGCAGAATGGGTTGCAGCAGCATGACAGTGGGGTGGAGGAGAGGAGCAGCTCTTCCTGGGATGCACAGAGGCCAAACTCTCTTCCCTCAGCGTGGCATTGTGTCATTATCCAGTTAAAAAGAGGCAGTTGTGGCAGGCAATTGTGCTGTTCCTCATTCCAAGCATTTTGAACTCCTATGTGAAAGCAAAGCAATAGTGCCAGGGCTGGCCTATTGGTGAGCCAGTGGTAAGTGGTAAGCCAGGGGCAGTCCCTAGACAGTGTCATTTCTTTTACCTCACTAGCCACTTAAAAATTCCCGGTCACACTCGACCATCCTGACAAGGCATCACAGAGAATACTCTCCTCCCTTAATCATCTCATAGAAAGCTAATAGGAGCAGGTCACTCCCTCCACTCCCTCCCCCATACATGTTGGTCACCCAGCACTGGAGGACATTGCCCAGCTGCATCTGCAGAAAGAAAGAAAGAAACTGCAACAAAACCAGTGCCCATGACAGCAGAGAGATGTGGGCTCAAAGTGCCTGGTAATCTTATATTATGGATGCTTTTCTACACTTATTGCAAGGCAGATGCAGTAGGAACATCTTGACATATTAGTCATGTTTTATCACTGATGTAAAGATTCATTTCACCAAGTACTCTAGGTCAGGTGTCCAGTTATCCCAGCTTACTGTATTATCCATGGAAAGCATTCTGCTTCGTGAAAGGGTAATTCCTACTCCCTTAATAGTTTTCCAGGAGAGGTTATTTTTACATAGCTAATTGTTGATGAATTCCATTCTGCATCCTTAGATAACACAAGCGAGATAGTTAAAAAATCCCTACATTTGTTTAAAATTTTTTGTTTGGATTTTTTTTTCCTCAAAATGAGAATATAAATCATTGTATTTTTAAATTTTTACTGTTTTTTTAATATATAACATTTGAATATATTTTTAATTGCAGATGCAAATCTACTGCTATGATGCAGATCAGTTTACAGATTTTGAAGAGGCAGTTAAAGGAAGTGGAAAGTTAAGAGCTTTATCAATTTTGTTTGAGGTAAACAAAATATATCTTTGTGTCATTTAATAAGCCTTGAAACGCAGCAGATGTTCAAACTGAATTTAACTGGTTCTAATGTGTGATCATTGAGTTTAAAAATTGCATGTATCTGTCTAATTTATTCTTGTAGAAAAGCAAATGGGCAAAATAAGTTTGTTTGGCTTTAAATCATCTATAATTTTTATGGTAAACTGTAACTTTTAATTTTTTTTTTTTGTGAAGCCTGCACTGTTAAAATATGCAATTTCTTTTTAACAGATTGGACTAGAAGATAATCCAGATTATAATTCAATCATTAATGGAGTAGATAGCGTTAGTCGTTTTGGTAAGTTTGCCTCCATGTTTTATTGATTATTGATTTTCTGAATTCCACTTCAGTGTGATTATGAAACCTCTAAGACATTGAGGAGCATAGTTCTCTATTACTTAGTCATGTCTATTTTGTTAGAAATTATTGAAGTCATCTGGATAGACGAGAACTGGACAATCACCAACCACGTGAAATCTAACGTAAGCAGGTGCCAGATTCTGGGAAAGGATAATCCTGGTTATATGTACAAACTTGAGAGTGGGAGTCTGAAGAGCTCCCCTTTGGAAAAAGATTTGGGGTTTGGTTTAATGGCAAGTTGAATTTGAGTCAGCAGTTCCCTGGCATGGCCAGTCGGGCAAGGGAGGGGATTGTCCTGCTCTGCTCTGAGCTGGGGCAGCCTCACCTCCAGTGCTGGGGGCAGTTCTGGGTGCCACAATATAAGAAGCTATTAGCATGCATCCAGAGAAGGGCAAGCAGGATTGTGAAAGGTCTTGAAGGCAAGGAGTGTCTGAGGTCACTTTGTTCAGCTTGGAGAAGGGTGCCCCATCACAGTCAACTCTTTAAGTGGAGCAACAGAGAAGCATTTGCTGATCTCTGTGGCGACCAGTGATAGGGCACGAGGAAATGAGATGAAACTGTGTCAGAAGTTCAGATTGGGCATTAGAAAAGACCTTTCACTGAGATGGTGATCTGTGACTGGAACAGGCTCCCAGGGAAGTATGTGGTCACGGCACCAAGCATCTGGATGATTCTCTTAGTCATATAGTTTAGTTTTGGATAGTCCTGTGAGGAGAAAGAAGTTGGACTTAATGATCCTCATACGTTTCTTCCTACTTGAAATATTTCATGTTTCTCTGATTAATTTACCCAAAGACTATTTGTAACAACAGAAGTGTAAAATAGTAATAATAATTAATAATAATAATAATAATTTACCAGTTTAAATACCAAATCCAGATAAATCTGATTTATTATGTAAGTCTTCTTAATCATACATGTCAGGATTTTTATATCTAGTTGGAAGCCAGGTAAGACTGTTGTAACTATCCAAGAAGGGTCTTACAAAAGTGAGACTGTCAGTGTTCAGTAGACTCAGAGGATTTTTTTTTTCAGTAGCTCCCGTGTAAATCCAAAATAGTCCAAATATAATGTATTCATAATGGTTGCTAATCAGGACACATGAACTTTAATGTGATACACAAGGAGATCTGGGTTTGTTTCTAACTCAGTTTCATGGTGTCTTTGCAGAAGAATAAATATGAATGGGCACTGTCTTGAACAGGGATAAATTCTTACATCATGTCCATGGCTTTAAGGAAAACTTGTCTCAGTTTTCCTTTATATAGTGGTGCTTGAATGTAAAAAGCTGTTTTAAAAGGCTTCAAAAGTGTGACACTAAAATCAAGATTTTTTTTCCCTTCTGGAAAACAAACACTATTCAACAAATTTAAAAGTGAACACCTTTCATAAGTTAGAAAGACTTAGAAGGTGGAAATATAAAGTAGTTAAGATTCATTACTTTGTGTGTCATCTTCTGTGAAAAAAAAAAAAAGGAGAACTGGTAATGCATCAAGACAGATGCTGTCCTACAGCCTTGGAAGGAGCTGTAAAACTATCAGCAGCAAGATTCAAGATAACAGCCACTACATGACACTTCAACAATGCTTAGAATACAATTTTCCTGAATAAAATGCAGATGAGCTCAGGAAATTCAGGTCATGACTAAATCAAGTTGTTTCTTCTGAAGAAAAGCTCCCAATCTCTCCTTGTCTGTGATAGACATGAATTGTCCTTGTCTGTCATATCTGTACTGTGCTTATTTAAATCACAGTTGCTGAGTTCTCAAGCTCAGCAGAGGAGCACTCCTGATCCTTCTAGACAAACTTTATGTTTTTCATCATTCTTTGTAGGTGGTTGATTTTGAGAATCTAGGCTGTCAGTCTCATTAAAGGGTATTCTAAAATCCAAAGTCACAAAATGTATGGCAGGATTCTTGTTAAGAATGAGAAGTTTCATGTCCCCTGCCATCTATATAAAATGGACTTCATTTTTACTGAGGGAAGAATGTGTTAACTAAACACATACCAGAGAGCAATGATAATTTCTGTCTGAGGGCTGATTATCATTTTGACAGGAGAAATGGAAGGATGTGCTCTGCTTGGCACTGCTAAATGTTCCCTCTTCATGACAC
This sequence comes from Thryothorus ludovicianus, assembly GCA_013397245.1. Taxonomy (NCBI): domain Eukaryota; kingdom Metazoa; phylum Chordata; class Aves; order Passeriformes; family Certhiidae; genus Thryothorus; species Thryothorus ludovicianus. The sequence continues at coordinate 793,107 of VZTB01003612.1, forward strand.
ATGAATGAGAGAGGGGATGAGTCAGCTCTTAAACCTTAACTCAGTAGAGAGCTCACTGCAGAGAAGAAAAGCATCAATCTCTTGTAGTCAACTGTTAATGCAATGTGCTTCTCTCACCAAATTTGTAAGGAATTATGAAGACAAAGACAGGTCATAAATCTGGGCTGAAGAAGTAACATAGCTGTAAAAGCATGAGTTAATGAAAATTCATTAAATATTCGGAAGTAAATACTTACCAACTAGAGAGGAATTTGAAATGAGTAACTTTAGATTGAAATGAGATGTATAAGGATCTACGCTATCACAAGGTGTGAAAAGCAGCATTACTTTGGATGCATCAGACAGGAAAAAGCAGGTAATTGTCTCAGATTGGTAAGTTTGCCTTGCTGAAGTTGTTACCATTTATGCCACTTTCTATTGCTGGACCCTACTGCCATACTGGCACTTAACGTTTTTGTGGATGAACTTCCAGCAATCCCAACTGACAAGGTACCCAGTAAACTGCTGGTCTGAAAGATGTGATGTCATTTTCACAGAACGTATTCTCCTGGAGGAGTTTGTTGTATTGCTTGATGATCTGTGTAAAGCTGTTACTGTTTTTCACTATATTATGAAGATTTAAAAAAGAATCTTGGTCCACAGAAATTCTGCTTCTGCACTCATGAGTAATATTAACCCTCAGGTCTAACATGGCGACAGTTCCCCAGGCAGTGATTTTCTACAGCAATTTGGATCCTGCAAAAAACTCAACAACTTGATTAAATTTGGGGGAGAGTTTGAAGCCATGTCATGAGACCTAGAACAAAGATCTAACAAACTTTTTTTCTTTGAAATTCAAGAGTGAAACAAAAGTTTGGCACCTTGCACATTAGCTTATGGTGAGAAAATTCTTGTGAACAAATATACTAAAATTACTCCATTTGTTACTGCAGTAACTTACTACACCTTCCCAAGTAAAGTAAGTTGGGCTTGAGCTGTACTTTTTCAAATTAGTGGAAGACTTCATGATTTACTTGTATGCTAGTCTCTGTGGAGATTAAATTTTGAAAAGTCTCTAAATTAGCATGTTCCTATAATGTTAGTTCTTCTAGAGGGTATGATTTGTGTTTATTCATTTCTTCTATAGTATTTTAACTATCTCAGTCTATTTTTCTTTTTTATTTTTTTCAGGAAAACAGGCTGCCTTAGAACCCTTTATTTTGCTGAATCTCTTGCCGAATGCAACAGACAAATATTACACTTACAATGGGTCTCTATCAGCGCCTCCATGCTCTGAAACTGTTGAATGGATTGTGTTTAAAGATACCATAAGTATTTCTGAAAACCAGGTAATTGGTTTAATGTAGCAAAACCAAACAATTGTACATAATACCGAAGAAAAGGACTTTTCATGTTTATGACATGTAGAAGCTCAAGACATTTATTGCCAGCCCAACAACAAAGCTTTTCTTTTATCTAGTTAGAAATTTTTCATGCAGCCATTAAACTAGAAAGCATCTATATTAATTGTGTTGTCTTTTACCTTTTTTATAGTTATCACTAGAATCTGGGCAATTTCTTGTCTTAAAATAGGGTAAGAACATATTCCAGGTTATCTAGACTTCAAGCTCAGATAAAGGGGAGTACAAAACATTTTTTGGATACTCCCTCAGCCACATAATGATGCTGAGCAGAGCATAGCTCCAGCAGCAGAATGGTTGAAGAATTCTTGTGGAGAAAACTATTAGATATATTGAAAGTACAGAAGAACAAAAGTTCAGTGCCATGCAGGATAACTCAACTGTGAGATTTTATCCAACATCTTTTCTCCCGAGTTTTTTCCTATTAGCAGAATCTGGTCAATTTTTATGACTTCTAACTTATTTTTTTCCTCTCATCTTCCAGTTAGCTGTATTCTGTGAAGTGCTTACAATGCAGCAGTCTGGCTATGTTATGCTGATGGACTACCTGCAAAACAACTTCAGAGAACAGCAATATAAGTTCTTTGGGCAAGTGTTTTCCTCTTACACTGGACAAGAAGAAATTCATGAAGCAGGTACTTACTGAATAGTCATTCCTCTCTTCACAAGTTAAGACAATTTTCAGTAAAAGATTATCCAAGTATGAAGTTACTCATTTTAAATTGTGTAGAGAGTAGCACACTGTGTTATTAGTCATAAATCTATCATTTCAGAGAAAAAAAACAGCAATAATAAAAGGTGTCAGATTAAATGGAGTGGAAAATTAAATGCTTGTCTTGACCAAGCATTCAGTGAAGATCATGTCAGTTCAAGCTTCCTTACGCTGCCCTTTTAACGTGTTTCAGACTTCAACAAAGCTGCTATTTCAGAGACTGCAAGAGTATTTTGTTTTACAAACCTATTTGGTTCTTTATCATGTAGTGTGGATGCTTTTTCAACAGAGACTGAAGTGATGTCATCAAATTAATTTCGTGCAGTTTGCTTAGAAAGTGATGGATGGAGAGAAGCCAGATTTTGTTCTCAGTCTTACCTAAAACTTCAGAGAAGTTTGTGATGGTTGTGTGATCAGAATAATACATTAGGTAATGGGAGACAAGATTAGGCACTAAATATTGAAGTCAATCGTTCCTATGCTAGCAAGCACAAAAGAATATACAGGAAATATCTAAACTGGCAGCACTGTGTTGCTACTTGAAAGGGAATACCTGTAGATTCTTGAACTCAATTTCACTGAACTGTGTTTAATTAGACATAAACAGATGACTTAAGCACAGGCTGTAGGTGTTCTCCAGATTAGAATTGTGGTTTCATACATGTACTTTTACATATTTGTGTGATCACAAATTTATATAGATGCACACAAATGATACTATAGGATTTGTTAATGATGAACGTTAGAGAAGCGTTTATATTTTCACCTCCATTTTCAGATAAATAAAATTTTAAAACCCTAGGAATCATAAAACTTAAATATTCAGATGTAAGAGCTTTAACATGAATGCCAAAGTCTCTAAGAGTCTATAGTCTTATTAGTGTTTAATTGCATAGTAGTCAACAGGAAAAACTAATCTTTTTAATCCCTTTAGAAGATGTATGAGAAATGCCAAGACTGATTATCACTCAGGTAGATAATTGAAAAGTTATTTTGTGTTGTGAAAATCTAGAATCCAAATTTTCTTCTATTGTGTTCAGAGTAGATTCTCATTAGGCAGTAGGATTAAATGATCAATTTATTGCTGTAATTAATACATGATATTTCTTAAATAGAACTAAGTTTTCTTAGAAAATCTAGAAGAACCTTTCTATTTCACTATGAAGTAATTTCAGGAATTTTCTATTTACTTTCAGGAATTTTCTCACAGTGGCATCCCCAACATTTTTGGCGTACAAGCGCTGTCCTACTAAGGGCATGGGAGATGCTTCATTCCCCAAGCCTGCCTAGTGACATATGTAATTTCCCTATGCAATATGTATGTAGCAATTTAAGAAGATTAAAATAGTTAGTCTTTGGAGGCATACTTGAGGATTCACTTAAAAAAGTGTTTTGAAATTGTAATGCTTAATCTCCACTAGCCTCAACTAGCAGCATGCAAATCCATTTATAATAAAAATCACTGTTTATTCCTGTAAACCTGAGAACTATTGTGGTGGCTGCTGGGCACACTGGGTGACTTTCCATCTGCTCTACCCTTCTGGTAAGGCCCTGGGATTAAGGGCTGAAACCTAGCTCTTATTTATCTTCCTGGATTTAGTAAGGTATAAAAAACAATGGGTTCTTAAAATTCAAGACTGACTATATATTTGATAAAAAGTATTAGTCAGCCTGTTTTCCCGTGAGAAATACAACCATGTAAAGTTTAGTGGCTGTCTTAGTTAAATTCTCTTGTGAGACATGGTCAGGACTCGTGCATTTACCCTTTCATGTTCCTCAGTCCACATGACTTCATTGAGAGTTCTCAGATTCCCAGACGTATGTGTGGGATATTTTCCCTGGCACAGTGGTGTGGGATGCAGTGCCCAGGCACTGGCAGTGGTGGGTACAGGGGGGGGCTCTGTGAGGAGAGCCCAGGGCTGCCCTGAGCCAGACACAGACAGTTCCAGCTGCCTCCAACCCACCCAGCTCAGGGCACTGAGAGCCCTGGTGGTGGCACCTCTGGCAAAACAAAGCTGCACAGCAGTGAGGAGTGAGGGAAAGGGTTTGCACACCCAGGTGAGAAGAGGAAAAAGGGGAGGAGGTGTCCCAGTAGCAGAGCAGAGATTCCCCTGCAGCCCATGACAAAGATTATGATGGGGCAGCCTGTCCTGTGGCAGACTGGGGAGACTCCACATAGGAGCAGGCTGTGGCTTGTGGAGAGGAGCCCACGCAGGAACAGATTATCTGTCAGGTCTCTGACCCTAGGAAAGACCCACAGTGTAGCAATCTGTTTCTAAAAGACTGTACAGAGGCTGGAAAAATTCATTAAAGACTGTATCCTGTGGATAGGACACCACACTGGAGCAGAGGAGCAGCATGAGGAAGGAGTGGCACAGTGTTATAAGCTGACCACAATTCCCCTGTGCCACTGAGAGTGGGGAGGTGGAAGAATCAGGAGTGAAGTTGAGCCTGTGAAGAAGGAAAGGGTGGGGGATGTTTCATAGGTTTGGTTTTTTTTGTTTATCACTCTCCTATTCTATTTTTATTGGTGATAAATTTCCTCAAGTCAAATCTGTTTTGCCCATGATGGTGGTTGGGGAATGATCTGTGTCTTTATCTTGACCTGTCAGCTTTTTCATCTTACTTTCTTCCCCTGCTCTGCTGAGGAGGGGGAGTGGGCAAGTGTCTGAGTGGGCACCTGGTGGCCAGCCAAGGTCAACTCAGCACTCATCTGCTGTATCATTCCACCTCCATTACAGAGAGAGTGTAGATCTGGAACATAAAAAAATTACTTTTTACTACACACTGTCAGATATCTACGCAGCCCCTGAATATCGTTATGTAAATGAAGTAAGTGATTTCATGGCTTCAACAATTGAAAAGTTGAATTGACAAGTAATCTCAAACATATATTTAACGAAAAGTAGAAAAAAGCAACAAATGTGGGGAAAAAAAAAGCCAAATCTGAGCGGCTTATAAAGGTCTTCTGGTCAAAAATATAGCCTAGGTAATTTTTGGCAATGATTTGGTGATGTACCCCAGTGGTTCCCCGTGATATAGTTAAGTTTAGATGAAAATTTCCTAAGTTATATGGGTAGCATTTTATTCCAGAGAAGAATAAGCAAAGACAGGTGCATTACCACAACATGATGTGATTCACAAGAACAGAATCTAAGTATTCACCTGGAGAAAGAGAGACTTTGGATTCGAGTCTAGCAGGGGTAGGCCTCTGACTTCCTGTGAATTTTTTGCTGATTTGTATTTTGCTGCCTGTGACTTGTAATCCAGTTTAATATTTGTGGCTTCATTGTAGTAACAGACTCAAGAACTCCCTTCCTTGCAGTCTCTTTGCTCAGGTTTTATAAAAGTGGGTATCACAGCAGAAGTACTTAATTAGGTACATTGTCATGTGGTCTCCTTTTCCTAGTCTCTGGAGAAGGAAAACAGGAAAATGCAGAGTAAAGTACTTTTTGTTACTGACTGGTAGGAAAGAAAAGAAATCATCAGAATAAATTATGAATTAACTACAGAAGAAGGACAAGAGAAAACATTTTGGGAAGAAAGGGAGGTGAAATAATATGTAGATGATTGTCATGTAGCAATATTATCAGTCATTGCTGAGATGAACATCAAAAGGAGGAGAAAAAGGAAGACTTTTTCTTTGGAACAAATAGAAGAACCATCTGGAAAAGGAAAAAGGAAAACAAATAACACTGGAAACACCAACGTTGTAACTTTACAAGTTTTATAGTACTGCTCTGTGAGTCTAAATACAGACAGAGATTTCAGAACCAAATTCACTTAAAGCAAAAAAAGATGGAGGAAAAAGGACTGTAGAGAAGAATTTGGAATACAGAGAAGTTTGGTGTTTATATTATAGAAAAGTGTTTTCACAAGAATTTTAAACACCTTTGAAAAGAAATAGCTGAAGAGTCTTTAGATTAATTGAAAAATACTGAAATCTGTTTAAATCAGCTGTCTTAATGATCAGAATTGAGAAGGGAATCATCTTTGCTTCTCTAATGATTTCCCCTTGCCATCTGGTGGAAATGGGGAGGAATGACAAATTTTTGGAATGGAATAGACTGGAATGGACAAAAAACGAGATTTATTTTTTTATTTGGTCTTCCTTTGCACCAATTAAAATAATTAATTGTAATTATTGTAATTAATAAAATGGTGTATCAGTTATATAGCACAGTAGATTCAAAACCTGGCAACAGAATTCATCCAAATTACACAGACTGACGCTGCCTCTACTATTAGCTTACACACAGAAACACAAAAATTAGAAAAGTCTTGCTGCTTATTTCCCATTGACCATCTGGGGGAAGCTGCTCAGAACTTTCCCTGGGGAACGGGAGAAGTATTTCGGCAAAGATTTTGACGGGTATTGAGTGTCCCCTTGTGTTCAAGTGGCAAAATGCAAAGCTGAAGGATGTCTTTCAAAATGCAGCCTCATCCCCCAAAGCGTTGAGGCATCTTGGTGTTTGCTTCTTTTTAGAAAACTCCAAAGGATCTTCACTTGTTCTCTTGGTTCGCTGAATAGGGATATTTTGTTTGCTTTTTCTAGATACTTTTATATTGCTCTAAGCATATTATGAGAAGTAAAAACTGTTTCCTCATTTATTCCAAATAAGGAAAGACTGTGTAATTGCTTGTGCAAAAGTCAAGCTAAAAATATAATAACAAGCCTTAAAATATGAAATGACTACTGATAATCTAATACTTAGCTTCTTCTTATTTCCCTTTTCGCTCTTCTTTAAGTACTATAAAAAGATTTAAACAGCCTTGATGGGAAATTCAGGTGATAGCTTGCTACCTTTAACCATTAAAAACAGTCTTCTGTAGATTAGTCGATTACAGCTGGTGTGTGAGTATGCAGCTCTACTAGTGCCAATTTGATAGAGCCTCAAATACAGAATTGTTGAGATTTTTTGGTTCCCAGTACAGATGTAAGGATCTTTATGTTTTATCATTTATATTTTATTTCTTAAGAATTGGATACTAATATTTCACAAAATATAGTATAAGAGGCAGAGAGAGGAGACTCAGTCCTCAACTTTACTTGCTTTTGAAATCTGATGTTAAAATACTGGTTCTGTTTATAATGGCATGGCATTTCAAATATTTTAGTATAAAGCTAAAATTGAGACACACAGAAAGACTTTCGTTAATTTTCTCAGGGGGTATCTCAAAATTTTAGTAGAGTTTCTTGTACCATTTAATAAATACTGCATTCTTTCCTCTTTTCTTTCTTCCAGTTTGCAGCTCAGAACCTGAAAATGTTCAATCTGATCCAAAGAATTATACTAGTCTTCTTGTTACATGGGAAAGGCCTCGCGTTGTATACGACACCACAATTGAGAGATTTGCTGTCTTTTATCAACAGCTGGATGGAGAAGACCAGACTAAGCACGAGTTCCTGACAGATGGGTATCAGGACTTGGTAACTGTAAACTCTTCATGTTTCATCAAAAAGGATGATGGTGTAACAACTCACTGTTAATTATTGTGTTTGATTAAACAGTAGCTGGGAGTTGATTGAAGAGAAATTGTCTCATTTCTAAACTTTGTAAAGCCACAAAGACAATTTAAAACAGAAAAAAAGTTTCTCTTGTCTAGAACAGGGAAAAACTCTAGAGATTGCAGCTTTGATTTCCCTATACATGCCAAGACCATATCAGTCACAGAGCTCCTTAGCCATAAAACCCATTGTCATTTAATAATAACCTGTACTTCATTGCCCATGGATGTGAAAGAATGACCTACACATGCAACTAATGAGAGTCAATTCAATTATACTGCTATAAATACTAAGTTACTGATTACAGATCCATTGTATTTTACTAATGAGATCAGTTCCTCTAACCTTCTTTAAAGACTCATCAGGTATAACGTTACCTAAACTTGTGTTCAATGCTAAATAGTTATTTGATTTGATATCCTCCACGTAAAAAGTCACAAGTGGATTTTTTTTTTTATTTGATTGAAAACCATTAGTGACAATAAAATATAAAAAGCACACATTAAAATACTAGAAGAAAGCAGCTTTATGGTTTATAAGAAAAATGTGTTATTAAAAAAAATTAACATTTTCAAGTACTTGATACTTATTTGCAAGTAAATGATTAAATATGTTTTTTCTTTTAGGGGGCTATTCTGAATAATCTGCTGCCCAATACAAGTTATGTTCTTCAGATAGTTGCTGTTTGCTCTAATGGTCTGTATGGAAAATATAGTGACCAAGTCATCGTTGATATGCCTTTAGAGGACTCAGGTAAGTGGTCTTTTGAGTTTAGTGATCCTTTTTAGCTGAAAAATCTGTTTTTAAAGAAGTAATTTGTTTGCAAACCAGTTAAAATGTGTGACCTCCAAATTATGCCAAAATGAAATCTCAAAATTGCTGCAGTTAACCTTCAGCATGTCCCTTGCTACTGATATTTTACATGACATAATTCTTTGTAAGCATTACCTATAAAAAATTGCATGTTAATTTTTTTAATTCTAAGAATATTCTGAAAAGCACCTATTTGATTTCAAATCTCACAAGTGTATCTTTTAGATATGCAGGGAAATAAAACCATGTTTGGTATTATTTCTCTATGGTTCAAGCATCCTCTCAAAATCAATCCACACAGCCAAAGTATTAAGGAATCAAGCAATACAACCCCAAAATATGATTTATAAGTCTATATTAATGATTTTGAAATTTGGTTTCTTATGAATACTTGGAGTTTGATTTCAAACGACTTGTGATGATGGAATTCCCTTGCTACTTAATGCTGCCTTGCAAAAAACTCAAAAGGCCTAACAAACAAATCTTAATGATTTCACAGCCAGATTTGCTTCTTCTGCCTGCTGGTAAATATGAAATAACTTGAAACTATAGCATAAAGCTTGACCTTGTCCTTAATAATTCCTTAAATTCAGTTAAGTTTTAGCATCAGATTCAGTTCTTATGAAAATGAATGAGAGCTGTGTTTTTATTTAAGAACACTAGTTAATCACAAAAGAAAATAAAATCATGATCATGTTAGAAGCTTCTGTTTTATCTAAGAGTCTGGATTTTGTTGTTTGTTTATTTATTCTGTAAATTCTGTTTTATGCTTATGTATATCTGTTTAGCTCCAGCAAGGTCATTAGTGATGTTGTGGTGAACTTGGGAAAACAGGCCAGTTCTTCAGTTCGAGGGAGCCACATTCCTTTATAGTGAGAATGTGATTCTCAATCTCTACCACATGAATTCTGGACTGATAAGGGGGATAGGCTTGTAATAATGTGGGTTTATCTGTAAGAGGAGGACCTGGCATCAGGTATAGTACATACACATTTCTGATAAAGATTTAACTTTTCTTTAAAACACAATGTATTAAGAATAATGTATTTTGGGGTCTTAGGTTAATATCTACCAGAATTTTCTTATTTCTCTTTAGTTTTCTAAAAAGTCCACAACAAGGTTCTGACATCCTGTCTGACATTTCACTCTTCCATCTAACTTTTATCCATCTCTTAGGTAGTATAGTCTTCCACTAACATTCCAGAATTTGCTGGGTTTGTGTTTTGAAGAGTTTTCTCAGATGAGAGTTCATCTACATACCCCACATCCATTTCTACATGGAATAACAAATAAGCAGCATAGTGTTATCATCATTTAACAACAGTTCAACAAATCAAGTCAGTACAGTGCTGCCATCACAACTGTAAAACCTCTGGAAATATATATTGCAGAACAAAATCCAGTATAGGTGATCTCCAGAGGATGAACCACCCTCCTGCTGCTCCTGCTGCATCCCTGCTGTAAGGATGGGTTGCATGCCCCACTCTGTGTCCCGTTACTCCTTTGGGAAGAGACCTGGGTGCAGGGGCAGGGAGAGAGACAGGAGCTCTGGGGCTGGGCAAGCACTGGCAGTGCTCCTGTGGCACGAGCAGCTGGGGAACAGAATCAGCAAGAGGATGATGAGGCACTGGGCAGCCTGTGGCTGGCAGCAGTGCAGGTCCTGCCAGCCAGCACGGCATCCCTGCTGGACTTCTGCTGAAGCCATGCAAAACAGGGGCTTGGCAGTCATTCCGGTAGAAGAGTGAGGGAAATACATACTGGAAAATTAACTTCACCTTCCAGTATCAGCAGAAATTTCTCTGAGATTTGTATGCTCAGACAAGAGAATTTGGTACAATAAATATAGTTCAGACTGTGTTATATTTGTGATAGTGAATTTTATGTAACAGACTGAAGGTTTGATACTCTCAAGCCTTTTTACATATATAAATCATTAATTTCTACTTTAATATTTTAAATTTTAAGCATTAGAGTTTAAAAAATGAGAGTGAAGCTTTTAAATAAAAATTAAATGCCAAAATTAATATTTGCCTGTTTTAATTTTAAAAAATTAAAACATAAAAAAATTAAAAATACCAAACAAACAAAAAAACCCAAAAGTTTCATTGACATGCTTCCTATCTGAAAGGAACACAAAGTTATTGAGTCTAATTTGGTTCTTTTATTTTGGCACTTTCACAGTGGTACCTCTGAAAGTGTTGAATAAAGGAAACTCAGGAAAAAATTCCTGTCATGTAATTGATATGATTTCTAAGAGTGTACATTGCTCTATAAGTAAGTTGTTTACATGCTGTGTCAACTCTGGATACAATATTAAAATGTGTAAAAAACTTCCACTAACTTCTAACATTAATGTTTATTTGAATAATTACTTTTACTAATTATTTACACCTGAATTAACTTGCAAATATTTCAAATATTTTTATATTTAATTATACCTAATATTAGACCACAGACATATGAGAATGTAAATATCTAATAAGAAAGATTTCTTCAGAGCAGCTTTCTGATTACAACTATAACATCAAATTGGTTTTGTGATCTGCTTTATAGATCTTGAGGCAAAAGGGAATTTCTTGGAGCTCCTGCTTGGGAATTTATGAAAGAAAAGTTATCTTCACCATGAAGACATGAAATAAAGTTGACACACATAACGCATAAATTAAATCTTTCATTTTTCAAGAATTACTCTGAGTAATCCAGTTTAATTAAGATGAAATTCACAACAGTCACCTCCAGATTGATTAGTCTTTCTGTTAAGAGCTAAGGCAAGGCATGAGTCATGCACAGCTATTAGATGGTCCCTTTTCCAGGAAGAATTCTGTCCTTGGAGTGGCCACTTCTAATGAGATCTGGTATTCAGAAAGCTCAAGACTGTTGTTTTAGACTTTCCTTCTTGAGATACTTGCGAGAGAGTGTTTCTCATGCCTTGTCCCCTCCTGGTCTGGTGTCTCCCACGTGGTTGGTGAGGGCTGTGCAGGCTCTGGTGATCTGCAGATCCAAGGCTCTTGTTCTCAGCAATGTTTTGTAAGATGAAGGACCCCTCTGGGGCCACGGTCTCTGCTTCAGGAGCTGTAATGTAATGACCTTGGGTCAGCCACCATAGTGGAGGCTTCTGCTCTTTGAGTTTTTCCTGAGCTCTTCAGAATTGCAGCCTTTCACCTTGCAATAGAGTGTGTATGCGGGTTAAAATTTTTTCCAGTTAGTCTCCAGTTAGTAAAAGAAGACAACAAATGCACTACTTGATTTAGCTGCAACATTTCCATTGAAAATTTAGAGAATTGTGTAGAGTCTTTTAATAAAAATCCAACCTTTATTTACAAATTTTTCCTTTGTTATTAGAATTGAATTTTGAATAACCATGTAAATGTGTGCTTTTACTCTAGATAACACCTGTATAGAACTGAAGGTTATGCAGTAGTTTGTTGTGTAGCTAATACTGTGTAGCTAGTACTTACATGCTTTTTCTGACACAGGAGAGGAAAAATAAGAATATAACTCCCCTCTCCTATTCCTTTGTATAGACTTCAATTGGTGTTTGTCAAAAAAACCCCAACATGCTGGGATATAGCTCTCAAAAGCTGTCTCCTGCCTGGCAGCTCATGCTGTCAACTATGCAACTTCTTTGTAACTCGTCTTTGTGATTTTTGTCCTAAAAAGCACTAAGCATATATTAAATGTCTGATTTAGGGGATGCTTTTTTCTAATTTTGTACTGATAAAAGTAGTATTCTTGAAACTAATTTAATCAAAAAAAACAGGCTTTACTTTTGTTCTTGCCATGCCATTCATTACACGAATCAATACAGAAATGAGAAGTGTTTGTGTTGTGTGTGTTATTCTATGATTATAAATCATATATTTCCATTGAAAAAATGTAGGGAAATAGTCACCTTTTCTGTATTTGTTTGGTTGTTTCTTCATCTTTCATTAAAATGGACTATGAGAAGACCTCTGCAGAGCTCTAACTAATTATTTTATTTTAAAATGTATACTATAGAATAATCAATATGTGGTTCCAGAAAAAATAAACAAGCTTGTTCATCAACCTATATCAATGGGTTGTTTTTTGGAGGGTGTGGCTCTTCACCTTGGATGGGGGATATTATTATATTCCTGTAATCTCCTGTCAAATCAAAAGCTGAGCAGCAGGATTAACAAAACTTCTGTAAGTGTGTGTCTTTAATGTTTTAACAAATAAATTTTCCATGACCATCTAAATTTAAATATTCTTTATAAAGTTCCTGGAAGTTTACTGGTCTTGTTAATAAACAGGTTCTTTATATATATATATATAATATACGTGTATATGTATATGTATATATGTATGTTAATGCCTCTCCCTTGAGAAAACAGAATAACTTTAGTTTCCTTCTGGTGGAATTTGAGAGCATGTGCCCTGCTGTATACTCTTAACACAATCAGTACTGTTTGTTTTTCTGACTGAGTCTGATTAAAGCTCAACTAAAGAAAAGTGACCACAAAAAGTATGGATAGAATTCCTCTGTAGTAAAAACATGGTTCAGAGAAGTCTGTTGAATACCTAGTACATGATGTGGGCCTATGATGGGAGGACATTCAGACTAATGTCAATATTTGATTTGTATCATTAAGAAGCCAGGGAATATCATTATCTGGTCCACCCCTCCCCTCCCCACCCTGCCCCAGAGCCTCCTAGGCCTCAGGAGTCAGAGGTAAGATAATTTTTTATCTATCTAGCTAAAGAAAGGTCAGTTCCGTATTTGATAATTTATAGATGTCCGTTACTAAAGAACAATTTTTGTAAAGACTTTGTGCAGCATTGCTTAGTCACAATTTGTTTGCATGCTACAGTCTTCAAATAATACTGTATGAGCTCATTAGTTTGATAAACTTCATCTAGTGTGTGTTGCATATAGCACATCTCAATTTGTTTTGAAAGGTAGACATGGTAGATCAAAAGGAATTCAAATTAAGTCATAGATCTCCATCTGACTTTTAAGAAATTTAGAGATGGGATCTTTATCCTAGTGTATTGAGCAAACTACTTTAGGAATTGTGGAGAAAATTGAGCTGTATGTGATGGCATTTTTAGAATTGCTCTCCAGGCTAAGACATTGGCATTTTCACCTAGTGCAAATCAACCCTCAGAATATGTGTTAGCACTTGTGTGCAGAGTGCTAGAACATGGCTTAAGAGGAAGCCTTAGAAAGACTCAGCATGGATATGGGCCTTTTTGTGGACCAAAGGAGCAATAAGGTGCATTAGTGCTCTGGATGGGCTGCTAGACTTCCTCACTATTGAAGACCTGTGCCAGTTCATACCAGAGAGGTGGATGTTTCTTTCAGCCTGCTTTGAAGACTGTCTTGCTGACCACCATCAGAAGTACATTAGATTTGGCCAAAAAGAGAGAAAAGAAGGCAAAGACTATCTCTAAATTTGGAGAGATAGGTTTTCAGCTGGGTTGTAGGAAATTAATATCTTCAAACCTTTCAACTGGTTTTTATTTTTGAAAATTTGGAATGCCTCAAAAGCCTCTAGAGTAGTTTTTCACAGAGTATGCAGTATGTGTTTATTAGGGACTTTTTCTCGGATGTGATACAACTGGCTTCATGTCTTTGTGTTAAATCAAGTAGAGTGGGAGTTTGAAAAAGGCTGTAGGCACTGGGAAGGGTGGGTCTCTTTGGTCTGCCCTGCTGGAAGCATGCAGCCTGCTGCATACTGACTGTGATGGCATTGCTGTTGCCCTAGTACCAAAGTCCAACCCTGGGTGCACAAATAAGGAATTTTCTATATGAAAATTATAGAACAGATTATTTTGCAAGAATATCTTCAGAGCTTTCATATTTAATGTAGAGAAATAGTTGATGCTGAGACTTCCTGTTTTTCTCTCTTCTGTATTTCTGCATTAAACTGTATTTCTCATTCAAAACATTCCTGTAAACTTGGCTTCCCCCAGCCAACATGTGGTTCCTCCAGAAGTGCAAATCCAATGGTATCAAAACAGAGCCAGACAAAACTGCTGTGGCTGAGTGAATGTGTCCTGTCCAGATGAGTGAGCATTGCCACCCTTAGACCTTGATCCAGGGGGCTGGCCACTTCTCCAAACACAATCCTACAAGAGATCTTAGACATGATCTCAATAATCATATTAATTAATCAGTTGAGTCCTTGCAGAATTCAGAATTCTGTTTAAAATTGTGGATGATACGATGTGTATTTTTGTTTTATAGAGGCTGACCTCATTCCTGAACTGAGTGAAGCTGAAGAATATGAGGTATAGCATTCATTTGTTTTTTTAAGAGAGTATTTAAAATAAATACATTTTAACTACATTAAAATTATATTCAAAATTTACAAAACTATGTGACCAATTGAGTGTATTATCTGCATTTATGTATACATATATATACATGTATGTGCATATATAGCCTTTGAGCTATATTTCTTCCTAGATAATTCTGGAGATACCTCAATATTTCTCTGGGGCTGGAGATACATAATGAAGTAAAAGATATAACAGAATATTCCTAAATATTTTTAAAATGGAACATCAGTTTACAATCACCCCTTTGTGAAGTCTGACAGAATTGTTCATTTAGCAGAATCAAAGCTGTCATCCAGTGTTAGACTTTTTAGTTAAAGAGAAATTTGGTTTGTGCTTGCCAGTGATGGTCTTATCATGTAGTACATTAAAGATGTGTAGGAAAATAGTTGTGCTGAAGAGTGAGATTCAAGTGTGTCTGCTATCAGTGTACTATTTGTTTAACTGTTACTCAGAAATTCTTGAAGGATCATTTGCTTCTTGAACTCAAGTTAGACTTTAAAGCATAGCTCTGCTTTACAAAATTTTTGATGATCTTATGAGTCTTTGGAGACTTCATATTCACTAACTAGGTTTCTGGAGTTGCAGCAAGGAGAAATGTAAAAATACCATAAGTAAGTTTTTTCTAATACCAGTTTCGCAACATAGTTACTTCAGTAAGATATTTATCAAGTAATATCAAGTAATCCCTCAAAATTTTTAATTTATAGTTTCAGCCTTTGACCACAATGCATGCATGACAGGTCCTTCTAGTTAAATAGACAGCCTGTCTATTTACTCTCCCTTGCATTTGTGGACATTCAGTAACCAGCAATACAGTCATTTCTCTTTTGTTGTGAGCTATGTATCTAGGTTATTATAGTGCATCTCTTAGATGCCGGTGAACATCATCTCATTTTTACTTGAACCAAGAAAGTTTGAAAGTGTGTACATTGCCTTGCAGAAAGTAGATCTTCAGAAACAAGGGCTTGTCCAGTCCAGCCTAGGTTTAAAGACAATCAGTCTTGGTGTTGCTGTCTCTACATTTTAGGCATTTAGGCTTGAGAGTCATGTCTGAGGTAGCCTATGTTGTGTAAGTGCGTGAGGGTTTCCTGGTTCAAAGAGGGACTGCAGTGTGAAGCCCAGCTCTAGCCTAGTGAGTAAAGCCCTTGCTCTGGTGAGACTGGGTAAAAGCTCACAACTCCTGTTTGCTGAGTGCCTCAGTCAAAAATGTACTCAGCAGCTCTTTATCTTAGGCACATTCTTTCAAAGGCTATGATTTTTTACATTATTTTCCCTGCTGTGCGCTGTTCAGTGCAGGAATGGGAAAACAATCAACCTTAACTATAATGGAAACTGAGGAGTTAGATTGATAGCTGTGCCTATCTCCTGTCTACTGGGTGTTTTCTCTCAGCATTATCCTTTCGAATAAAAAATCAGTGGCATTCCCACTACATCACCAAGCCAGATCTTTAAAAAACAAAAAACAAAACAAAGCTATTTTGCAAGAGGCTCTGTGCTGCTCTGTCTCTAAGGGCTATGTATGTTTATCAAATCAAATCCCTTCAGAAACTGAAAGTGTGCCTCAGCCTGGATTGCAGAGTTGGGCTGGGACAGGTTCTATTCTGGTGCAGCTCTAGATGGAGACACAGCACAGAACTGCAGGGACTGCTGTGTCTAAGTCAAAACAAAAATGCTTACAGAGCAAATTGTGTACTTCCATTTTATGTTTTTTGATTTGGTGCAGGGAAGGCTGGAGAGGGGACAAAAAGATTTGATCTTAGATCCTCAAGCACTGCCTAAGTCCTTATTGCATTCAGGCATGTAGTTCTTTTTTCTTTTGAATATGTCCTTAAAAGGCAAAACTCCAACACAGATTTTGCACCAAGTATTGTTATTCGTCATCATTCATATTCAGAAAACAAAGGGTCATAATAGGACTAGGGGATATGACTCACAACACTTGTGAAACTCCGGCAGTCATGCTGAGGATTGTGAAATCTTCCAGAAAACTCTGACAATTCAACAGAACTGAGGTCATAAATATATTTTATGAATTCTGTTGTTATTATTACAGTTTAATTACCATCAGGATATTAGTGCAGCCCTCTAAGGCTTTCTGATAGCAAAAACATTTTTCTTGTTGCTGTGTATATAGTATATGCTATATACTGCATATACAATTGCATTTATTAGAAAAGATTTAGAGCTTTTTCAATAAAGTAAATAAATACTGTGAGTGATTTTTGCCTCTCAAACACAATTTAAGTAACACAATATCGAAGAAGTCGTTGGGACGCAGAATTTTTCTGTTTTCATTGCAAATAAGTAATATTTTTCAAGATAAAAGAGGATACCTGTTCTTACAGTTAATACATTAGTTTAAGACCAACAGTCATTTCAAGTGTTGTTTTTCTTTACCCCTCTTGAGGTATTGATCCAGGAAAATACATTATTGCAGTTTTAGCTTTCATTCATGTTCAGAGTTTATAAACATTTTTAATTTTCTTCGGCTATGATATTTTTTCAAAGGATGAAGTTGATGAAAAGGAAACAGAGGTGGATGAAGAAACTGCAGTGGTTCCTAGCACTGACAGTACAATGAACCAGTTGAGGAGAGATTTTCAGGTGATTACATCCAGCTACAGTCAAGAAAAAATGAGAACAAAACCCAGTGAAGCCAAAACAAATAGATACTTAACAAGAGAAGAATTGCATGGTAAGGATAATGTTTTCAAAGCAGTTTATTATGCTACTTCTCCACCTATTGGTGAAATTTCTGAAGAGGAAGATCCTTTTTTGGAATCCCAAACAATTACTGGAATTCCTCCCCAACTCATTGACTCCGCCAAAGGTAGAGAAGACGAGTTTATATATCTTTCTTCAGGCACCGAGCCAACAAGAATAACCACCACTGGCCACAGTGATGAAGATTTCTTATTGTCTCCTTTTAAACCTCATCAGGAATCTGATGACTTTTGGAGTTCAGTTCCTACCACTTCTTCATCGCAGCTGATTACAGAGGAGACCTCCCAAGAAGATGCCCTTCCTTCAGGAAGTCCAGATATAAGTGTGCATGATGTTCTTTCCCAAGGCTCCATTAAATATGTTTCCGAAGTTATAGCACCCTCAAGCTCCGATGAGCTTCCAAAGCATACTTCTTCCACTGATGGAAATTTATGGTTTGGTAATGCTACAGATCCAACAACTCAATCTGTTGATACATCGCCTATGGGGCAATTGTCTCAGACCAGTTACACTGATGCTTATGTAGAGGGATTAAAGCCAACTACAGTGCCCTATTCCAGCAGCCCGGTGGTTTCCCAAGATGCTTCAGATGCGGATTTAGAATTGCCACATTATTCTACCTTTGCTTTCTCCTCTGCTGAATTATCACCTCATTCTATCTCTTCAAGCTCTGGAGAATATGGTTCTGCTTCTGCTGCCAGTGAGGTACTCTCTCAGACAACTCAGCCAGTCTATAATGGTGAGATACCTCTTCAACCTTCCTACAGTAGTGAAGTGTTTCCTCTAGTCACCCCTTTATTGTTTGACTCTCAGATGCTCGACACTACCCCTGCTACATCAGATAGTGATGTGACCTTGCATGCTACACCTGTATTTCCCAGTGTTGATGTGTCATTTGAACCCACCCTGTCTTCCTATGATGATGTACCTTTGCTTACATTTTCCTCTGCTTCCTCCAGTAGTAAAATGTTTCACCGTTTGTATACAGTTTCTCAAATGTTTCCACAAAGTGCTACTCCAGCTGTTGCAAGCGATAAGGTGTCCCTGCATGCTTCTTTGACGTTGGCAGAGGGTGATCCATTAATACAGCCAAGCCTTGCTCAATTTGCTGATGTGATGTCACATCAGACCACTCATGATGCTTCGGAGACACTGATATTTGATCATAATAGAACTCACATATTTTCTCAAGTTGAACCATCCAGCAGTGATTTAAATATGCATGTACTATCTACAGTGTCTGAACTTCCTTATGCTTTGTCTGGTAATGTGGGCTCCCTCCAAAGCTTTACTGTTTCCTATGACTCTGCAGAATTTGTGCATGATTCTGTTGACATATTTCATCAAGATCCTTTACTTAGCAGCTATAACAGTGTACTGGTGCATAAACCTTCTTCTGTAATATCACAAGCTGATACTTTGCTGCAGCCTACACGCTCTCTATCTAGTGACACCGATTGGTCTGAAGCATACTCTGGTAGTGAGTCCCTTTTGCCTGATACAGATATTTTGAAAGTACTTAACGTTTCTTCCTCTGATTTTGTTCATGGTATTCCATATGAATCATCTGGGTTTAGTGATGTCAATAAGATGCTTCCAAAAGGTGATGTTATATATGGAAAAGAGAGAGAACTGAAAATTTCCTCCTCTTTAAGTGAAATGGCTTCCAGTGCTGAAAGTACAGTGATACATGAACTTTCTACATCTGTTTCTAATAATGTTGTAATTGAGCAGAATATGTCTCTGCAAGAAAGCCCACTTCCTGTTTCTAGCACAAAGGGAATCCTTCCAGTCTCTCTTGCTTTTCCCACTGCTAAGATATTTGATCATGATATTAGCAAACTTACAGAGAAGCACCTTTCTGTTCAGCCTTTGCATGTTACAACTGCAGCCTTTGATGACACTTTGCTTAAACCTGTGCTTAGTGCAAGCTCAGATCAAGCTCTCTCTGTCCCTGCTTATAGCAAAACGTTATCCTCGACTCAGCTGTACTTTTATGAGACCTCAGCTACATTAAGTAATGAAGCATTACTGCAATCCTCCTTCCAATCTTCTGGCGATGGCACTCTGCTTAACACAGCTGCAGTTGTGCCTAGTGATCCAGTATTGGCTGAAAGCTCAAGTGTTCAAAAAGATAGTTCTACATTTGACCAAATATGGCATCAAATGGCACCAGGTTCTGCTACGACTGAAAGCAAGCTGTATTCTACATCTGCACCTCCTGTTACTGATATGATGTCAAACACTTTTAGTAAGCCCACAGCATCACTTCAAGGTTTACCTTTTTCTTATCCAGATGAGAAATACGTTTCATCCAGTTTATTTGACAGTGAAGATGTTCAGAAGGTTATGCCTTCATTGTACAGTAGCGATGTTTCATTCCAGCTGACCAGTTTAGAAAATACAAATGTGTTTCCTTCCCAGGCAACAAATGCTGTAGCAACTCCCTTCCTAACAGGTGACACATCATCACATGTAGCTCCTACAGACAGCCGTATCTCTTCAAGTGTTTTTGAAAGAAGTGAGGCTGACAGTGTCTCTTCAAGTTCCATACTTGGTTTTGATCCTGTTCATATGCCTGCAGTTGTTTCTGGTTCTGATGTGTCCATTCATCACACTCTTCCTTTACCAAATACACTTATTTCAGTTACGGCTGTTCCTTCCGAAAGTGAGATCCCTGTAACGTTGAATAAGTTGATGGTTCCTTCTAGAGAATCCTCGGGGTTGTCTCCCAGTATCATATCCAGTACTGATTTGTGGTCTTCTATAGTTGAGGATGACTACGATGAATATGATGATGACTTCCCTGTAAGTAACTGCATCTCATGCACTTCCCATAGAGAAGATCAGGATTTGGTAGTAGAGGATGAAAATACAAAGGTAAATAATAACAAGGATCAGAGTAACCTAATTATAAGTTCACATTCTGAGAAACCTGAAGAAGAGAAGTTTTCTACTGCTGCATCTGACAGTCAGATAAACCATGCCATGGACAGACGTAATTATACATCCATACCAACTTTGACTGCGAATGTGATACCTGAGAAGCACAACAACCTGAAAATTTTGGAGAACCACATTCAGACTTCTAATGTCCAGTTGCAAAACACATCAGAATCTAAGTCTTGGGCTGTTTTGACAAGTGATGAAGAAAGTGGTTCTGGCCAAGGTACCTCAGATAGCCTTAATGATAATGAAACTTCAACAGATTTCAGTTTTCCTGACCATAATGAGAGAGACACTGAAGGGGCAGTTGAAGCAGGTAACTCAGAATTATCTCCTGGATCATCACAGTCATCAGCCTCATCTGTTACTAGTGATCACTCATCAGTATTCAACATCTCTGAGGCAGGTTAGTTATGGATAAGTCTAATGAATAGCATGGGAAGCTGTGAGGGGATACTTTTGTGCCATAGAGAATGAGAAGGTTTATCTACAGATAATAAAGGGAGAACATAGCAGTGCCAGTGGGTGTGATTAAGGAAGCATTGGGGAACAGGGATTTTTACTGAGCTGGCTGTCATGTGAATGCTACTTCTGACTACTTAAAACTGCACCTGAAATATTCTTCAGTAAGATGATTGATGCTCTGCTTTTGGATAGATGAATACTGTCAGCAGAAGTTGAGTGAAATCTGAAACTAAAATTGTGTCCGTGCTAATTGTTACTTTTAGTTTTAAAGGTTTGAGAGGGACTTAGGTTCTCTGTTAAGATCTGTGTACAAATTCAAGTGCTGCCCTTAATGGATATACCAGCAGAGGAAATCATGCCTCAGACAGAGGAAACATACCTCTGGTACTTTCTTTTAAACTTACAGCAGCACATTTTTCGTGTTTGCTAAGAGGCTGAACAAGTAAGAAATGCTGGCTTGATTCTGATTCATCTGAACTCATAAAAGCATTCGTTTTTACTCTGTTTATGCCACTTTCAGATTTCAGTGAGATTCAGAATTTTCGTACCAGATTTGTGCATTCTTAAAGTAGAGCCAGATTCTCTAGATGTTTATATTTAATGCTCTTTTCTTATTTATTCCTTTTAAATTCAATGAGAGTATTTGCAACCCATGATTCCAAGGATAAAGTCAAAAGTCAAAACTCATAAAACATTTCCTTTGCATTTAAAAATGCACTGTGGAAAGTCTGAAGTATTCAGACACGTCATTTTCATTCCTTCTTGTGTTAGAGAATTGAAAATTGGAGAATCAAGCAAAAAAAAAAACCTATGATCTTTGAAAAAAGCAAACAACAAACAAGGTTGACTTGGTATTATAGAAAATAAATTGAACTTCTGTTATGTGCTTGCAGCGTCTGTAGAGGGCAGTACCATTCAACGAAACCATTAAGGAATTGCATCCACAAGGCATGGGAAGGTTTCAGCCCAGTCCTACAAATAAATACACAATTGAATTACATAAAGTTGTATTTCTCATGAGCAACAGAATACTAATATGAAAAAGTGTGAATTGACACTCGATGTAGTTTGAGCTAGTAGAACATGAAATATAGAAAATTAAAATTAAAAGTGAATAAAAACCTTTGAAATTACTGAGTCCTAACAAGGCAGATGTTACAAAACTGAATCAATAAATGAATTAGTTCACTGGTAAGTAGTTCCACTTTGTGTAAAATGCATAACATTCCTTCAAAAAGAAAAACAAAAATAGCTTTAATATTTCAAAACCTATGTTATTGGTATGAATGAGTGTTGCCATAAGATACTTGAGTTTACATAAAGGCTGCCATTTGAATTTTTACCAATAGCAACTCAAAAAGGATTATACAGTACTGGAGGAGGAAGAGTACAACAGACTTAGTTTGTTTGCTAGATATTATTGAAAGATATTCAGTCTACAGTATCATTTCATGTGCATTACTTTTTTTCCAACACATGATGCTAAATACTGACTTTTAATAAACTGAACATTCAATTTCAACATGTGTATCATGATCTCCTGTAAATCAAAGACATATTTACTTAATTAAATTATAAAGAAAAGAAACAAACACAAAAATTAATCTGTCACCTGTGAACTTGCTTATACATTGCAGAAATTGGTGAAATTACTGGATTTTCCAGATTTTGGCAAAATGTCTTCTGGTTGTGACCATTACAGAAAAAAATTGTCATTTAAACTTTTGCCAGTTTTGTAGTTGTCGATGTGTAAATTTGCTTATTCTGAACTAGGATTTTCTCCATAAGGCCTCTGTGACTACCTAGACATTTCAACTTCTGTTGAAAAACTAAGACAAATTAAATGAAAGAAATGTTCAAAGGATCCAAACACATCAGTTATTAGAAATCAAAGAAATCTACTTTAGCTGAGACTGATGCCTTTTCAGCTGCCATCACTGGAGAGACAGCCAAGTAGGCAAGCAACCCCTGTTACAGGAGAAGCCTGCACTTCATTCCCCGTAGAAGGAGTCCTGATAGAATATGGTCATGAATTTTGAAGGAGCCCTGTCAGATCACAGATAGGACTGGACTTTATGCTGTGAATTAGTGCAGAGTTGGATAAGCAAGTCTGACCATTTCAAAGGGATTGTATTGTGTTTTCTCATGCATACACATAGTTTTTCTCTGAAATCTGTAGGAAGTACCAGTTTTAACCTACTCAACAGACATTTGGAGATTTTTCCGAAGCAACTTTGTGCCTTCAATTACTTTGCCCATTGAACTGCAGAATTTAAAGAGAAGTGATTGATATGGGTGTTAAAGAGTATTTTGAATTAAAACTAAGAAGACATCTGCAAAATTAGAGCCTAGACCTTTTTGCACATAAAGTCCCAAAAGCCTCTAAACTCAAGAAAATGGAAACAAATAGAGCTGCCTGGAAATCTGTACTGTGTTGTTTTTTGACATCCTATTTAGAGCATGTAATTTGCTGCCTTCTTTTTTTTTTTTTTTCCAGATTCAACTCCATTCCTTCCTCCCTTTATGTAAAAGCTTTTCATTCATGTAGAATTGGTCTCTTGAAATCCCAGTGGAGTGCAGATGTTTTCTGTACAGCAAAATTCTGCTCTTGCACAGAAAATTCATTGAATTAGGACTGTTCGCAAAAGCAGAAAACATTCTAGGAGTTTAATTCTAAAAAGTGGTTTTTTCTCCATTTTAAGTCAAATAATGCTCACAGTAAACTGCACAGATTGAAATAAGTTAGTTATTTTACATCAAAGTCATGACTTTAAAATATTTCTTGGGGTATGACCAAAGCTAAAATAAAATATTGGTGTTGTCCACCATTGCGTTTCCTTCTTTAATAAAATTATAAAATATATTGTTTTTATCTTCCTACCAACATTATATGGCTCACAGAGGTATGAAACCAAGGTAATAGCTAAATAATAATTTGATCACCTGTCAAGATGGAGGTGGGAAATTTAATTGTGGCGCCAGTATCATTGAGAGAGGCAATTCGATTCAAAGGAAGGGTGTATCTATAAGGCAATTTACAGAATGGGCAATAGATAAAAATACAGAAAGCTAAACTGCAATACAGCAAGCACATAAAGACGATTGAAAGATAATTTTCATATTAACCTATTAGCCAGAGAAGTGATTTACATTATATGACTGACAGTTTAATATCAATTCCAATGTGCATTCCAATATTATGTATTCAGATTTCTTAACTCATTTGGCTTTCAGCTAATAAAACAGATTAAAAAAAAAAACAAAAAAACTTTCTTCTGAATTTTAACAACAGTCTGCTATTCTTACAAAGAGAAGTGTCCACTGCTGGAAGGCTGAGTCACATAAGCTTGAACACTTTGCTTTACCCTCTATCTGCTTATCTTCTGTAAGCTGGTTTGCAAATGTATAAACTTTCTGCAGTACATAGTAAAAAATAGAGGTAAGTGATATTAAGTAGGCTCATTATAAGACACATTCACCTGTGCTGTGCATTTTTCAGAATTTAAACATGGACTGTTTCAATTTTCTCTGACTGCAGAGGCAAGTAATATTAGCCATGAGTCTCGTATTGGTCTAGCTGAGAGTCTGGAATCAGAGAAGAAGACAGTTATACCACTTGTGGTCGTATCAGCCCTGACTTTTATCTGTCTAGTGATTCTTGTGGGTATTCTCATTTACTGGAGGTAAGTTGTTCTTTGGTTGATCTTTTTTTCAGTTCTAAAGAGCTATGATTTGAAAAATGTGATTGACATTATTGAGCTGGTTTACAGGAGGGAGACTGGATCCTGTCTCTTGCCTTGTCTTCATATTGCTCAATGTCATGAAGATGACAAAATAAGGTGGTTTCTGTCCAAAGTACTCAACTGCACCAAACTGCTGACTACTGTAGTTAGGCCACTGCAAGTAGTTTATTCCCATATCAATAGATCTTAGTAAACAATAACTCATGATCGATGCCTAGAAACCAAGTGACTTAACAGAGCAGTGGGAAAAGCAAGAGGGAGAAGAAAAATAAACATCAAGGCATGCTGGCTATTTACTATCTTTCCAATCCTTTAACCCTTAGAAAACATAGTTATCAATTTAGAATGAGAATCCATGGTCTTCAACAGGATTATGTAAATAAGCAATTAATATGGCACTGTAGGAGTGTGCTGTAGCTCACACTGTATGGGAGACAGAAAGGGGGGAGTTTAATGAAACTGTAGTAGTGTAACTGAAGATCACTTACTGAGTAGCTCTTAGGATGTTCTGTGATTAAGAAGTCATTCTACTTTGTGATTCTGACAAACTAAAATTAGCCCACTGGTCTTTCAAAGCTTTTTAGTAGATAACTATGGATGTATTTCATGTGCACATGTGTTCAGGTTTCCTCATGGACATGTTTCTCTGTGACTTGATAAATTGACAGGCCAGTAAAAAAAAAGGATAAAGAGAATTGATGGTTATTAGAAGTCATTATAACATAATCAATAAGAGGATAAAACCTGTATCTGCACTATGAAATAAAACAGACCAGCTAGGATGGCACAGATCTCTTCCATACAGCTGAAATTACTTCCCTCAAAGAAGATAAAAAGAGTGGCTGCATTCACATTGCTTACTGGGGATGGCCTCTGCCCTTTGATGACTCCAAACTGTGTCAAGTATTGTGTGAAATACTGCAAGTTGGCCTGAATTAAAAATGTACCAGGAACCTTGTTAGCCACTCGGCAATGCTCAAGACTTTGGCACCCTTCCATTGGTTCTATTTAAAGTCAGTCTTCCTAGGGACATGTCTGCTTAAGCTCTCAAAACCCTTGCAGAGCCCTAAGACTTTCTCAAGTGTGCAGATTGTCAGGGAGGAAACGCTGTGGTGGGCTGGCACGGGGAAATAAGTTGCAAAAACTTCAGTGATTGCCAGGAACCTGATCCTGCTTCTGCTGTGCCTACACATAAACTAGCAGCTGGAAACAGGACCTTGCTCTTACAGGGACTGTACAAAGGAGTGGGAAGACAGGTCCAAACATCTTTCAGATGTCTTCCGAGCTTGTTTCTTCTTCTTTCTTCCAAATAATTCTGCTTAATCTAAAATGAAAAAAAAATGGTGGAAGGCCAATAACTTTGACCCTTTCCAAACTGCTGACTACTGTAATCTCTAGGCTATAATGTCAGGATTGTGCTTACTGACTTTTCTTCTAGTGTCTTGATTTTCTGTCAGCTGTCAGGGTGTGTGCCACATCCCTGAACAGACTAGACTGGAGAAATTGAGTTCAAGCATCCCTTGTTCCAGGCAAGTGTGCTAGTGAGTCAGACAGCCTTCTCCATGAATAAAGACACTTGATCAATGAACCTTGAGAAAGATTTCTTCTGCTTTTCAAAGTAGTAGCTAATTGCCATAATAATTGCAAAACTCATTTCTTAGTTTATGCTTAGCTGGGTAACTCTATTCTCCATCCCAGGATTTCCAGCTAACCACTTACATACTGAGAATCTTTTCCTGTCACTCATGTTACACAACATGATTGTTCATATTCAACTTCCAAAGGGTTTCATCCCTGATGCTGAACAGTATTTGAAATCTCTTCTATTTGCCAAAGAAGGCCATGCATTTAAAGAACCAGATTGTACAATGCTGTTCTAGTAATCCTGCACGTTACAAGCTTGTTTTTGTCGAATAACATTGTGTTCATTTTGTATTCTTTCTCTGGGAATGAACAATTCTGTAAAACAGGTCTTTCAAAATAAAACAAAAATCCTGTTAGGAATAATATCTTCTTGCCTTGAATCTAATCTTTTCTGTATTTCTTGTGTACCACAAAATAAAATATGGAGCTCTTTTATTGTTAATCCTCAAAATTCTCTTGGCATTATGATAACACCAGTAACTATTTCTTATTTCACAGGAATGCAACATAAAGACTATGCATTGAATATAGGACTTTACTCCTCTCTTTCAAAGCTGCCGAAACACTCACCTCTTTTTAAAGACTGAAAAAATCAGAATATTAACTTTATTGCTATGCAGATTTCATTAGGCCTGGAAAATACTAGTAGAAACTCTGTAATATTTTTCTAATATATAGATTTAGTTTGTTTTGAAATAATTGCTCTTAGATGTTATTGTCTTCTTCTAATGCACCTTTTTTCCCCCTAATTTGGGCCAATTATTTTAAATAATTAAAGTTCATTTAAAAATATAGGTTTATAAGAAGTTATTCTATATTTCTTTTACAGTCATAGTCCAGAAAAACCATCGGTCTATCACTTGAGTGATTAATGCTTTGGTTTGTTTCTACTATTAGCTCCTATTATGAATAAGCAAAAGGTGTGTTATTTGGTGTAAAACCAAATAACTACCAAGAGCAACAAGTTCCAGTCTCTCAAGGTTAAAGAAAGGCAAAATTATTTATTTCTTCACTTTAATGACTTGTATCAGAAAAATAATTCTCTACCATCTGTTGTTTGGGTTTTGGTTTTGGGGTTTTTTTAAATGAAATTGTTAATCAGCACTTGAAGAAATTCCTCAATCTCTTCACGATCTCATTAGGCACAATTTCAATCTTTTTTTGATAGATATTTATTTCTCTGACAGGGATTAAAACTTCTAATGGCAATATTGTCTAAAGGTTGAATAATTACCAGTAGGAAAATACATAATTTTTACTCTGGTTTTGTGTATCTTTTGTAATTCAAGCAATTTTCAAGCAATGTAATTTTCCTTTCATATCTTCAGCATGATTGAGATTACAGTGGAATAAACAAGGAGATTCTTTGCCCTGTTTAGTGGCCTTGCTGTCCAGATAGACTTTTTTTAATATCTTTAGAGAGAATTTTCTGTCCAAATCTAGATTCTATCCATTTTTTTCAGTATCTGTCTACTTTATGAGTTCTTGCAGCAGAGATGTGGCAGGAATACCTTGTATTTGCTCTCTTCTTTTCTTGAGGCTTCGTTATCACCATTTTGCGTAATTGTCGTGTTTGTGCAGATCAGCTTTTATGATGTTTATTGTAAGAAGATCTTGGAGAATAATCACATGGTTAACAGTTATCAGTGGGAGCTGTACCATTCAGAATTTTTTTTCAACAAACATATGTGAATTTTAGTAAAAGGCCAGTTCTAATGACATGAGCCACAAGCTGCTAATGCTCTTCCAGATCACTTGAATCTGTAGACATACTAAGTATCAGCTGCCTGCCATGCAGCCTCTTAGACATTTTGTGATAACAACTCTTCAGAAATTACAAACCTGATGACAGACAACACCTTGAGTAGTTATTCAAATTTTAATTTTCCTCTACCACCCTATATCATTTGAAATATACCCGTTTGTTTTCTTAGCCATGATTTGAACTAATGCTTTGAGTCCTGTGATAACTTAATGGAAACAGAGTCGAGAACCCTCTCTGAGGATCGGTAAACTTGCACATGCATAAACACTTAAACCAGATTTGAATGTACCAAGGCCACACTCATCCATCCATAAAGGAAAACTTTCTCGACAGTGTGCCATGTCATAAATAAAAGTCTTAATAAAATCTGACAATTACAGTTCCAGTTTACAGACATATAAAAATTAATTGCAGCTATTTAAAAACTGAATAATTGGCATCCATTGAGGATCCACTTAAGGAGTCCTTGGCTTCATCAGATCTTTAAATTATTTGAATATTTTAAAAAAATCTAGTAAGCGTTTGAGAATACCTACTGGCAGATAATGTTGTGAGCTCAAAGGACACTGAAGTTCTCAGAGAAAGAAGTAATCATGCCTCTAAGACCATTCTGCAAGAGCAGCAGAAGCGCAACACATCCTCTGACAGCTGACTCGCAGAGTTCAGCTCCCTTGCTGAGTCCCTGGGCAGGAGCACTGCACACACCCAGTCCCATGTGCAGAGTGCTGTGCTCCTTGCCAGCCTCAGAGAAAACCCAGCCAAGCTCTGAGCAGTCCCTGCCCCGGGGCAGGAACAAGCACAAAGGTGTAGGGGCCCAAATGCTGGAAAAATCTATGTCCCCCACAGACTGAGGCTTAGTCTTGTAGTCTCAAGTCGTTCCCATTGAAGTGTTCATCCAGATCTGGTATCCCTCCTGTCAGACCAAAGTGCTTCTGCAACTGCTGTACAGATCCAGACACTGTAATTAATTCAGTGGGTTAGCACTGCCCCCATATATAAAGTGTGTGTTTGAACAAGTGCAGTGTCTAAATTACAAATTACAGTTTTAGGTTGGAGATCTAAGTGCTGTGATGAAAGGTGTAAATTAAATAATCAGGTTATTGAGTGATGGGACCTTTGTCTGGAAGTTTGAAATAGTCTTCACTTTTTTCATTAACAACAAGTGCTAATTAACGAGATGTGAGTATTAACATTAGGTTTAGTCATGAAGGCTTTCAGTGCTGATACAGAAGCAGATGGATTGCCTATTTATGAGTCTTATTACAGGTTAAGTCAACTGCTATGTATTTGTCTCCCAAGTGTGCTAAGGGTATAATTTATTTTCAGCCACAATTAATTTTTTAAAGATTAAAAATACACTGGCTCAGCAAGGGATAATAAGTGTATGGCATAATACAAAGAAATTTTAAGTACAGCTTTAGATGTGAAAGTCATTATGCTAATTAAATTCTTTATAGCTCAATCTTTTCTCGAGAAAATAGATGACAACATTAGTCTGTAAACCTTACATATGATGGTTGTTCACAGGCAGTAGACATTTGGGGGAAGGACATTTTCTGGATTTGGAGCTTTAGCATCAGACTGCTTGGCATGTTTGGTTGGTGCAGTTCTTAATAAAAACACAATACAGCATTCACTGTGCCCAGCAGACAGGGCCAGACTTTCCAAAGTGTTTAATGATTTGAAGACTTGGAGACATGTCTGCATCTCACAGATATTTCACACATGGTTCTGATACTAGCTCTTGAGTTTTATGCTAGCATTGAGACAGCCTCTCTCACCTCAGAAGCCACTAACTCTGATGACAGAGACTCTAAAATTTAGAAGCATGTTTCCAGATACCTTCTGAATGTGTTCTTGGTCTGCATCCAAAATCGCCATTTCTGAGTAAAAGCATGTACATAACAGATAGTATTGCTCCAAATATCTTATGTAAAGCCAAAGTTTCTCTGTGAACATCACAAATACACTTTTAGAGATTTCTAGCTGGACTTCAGATTTATTTTTCATGTGAATTACCAGAACTATTTTGCATGGCACAGTTTTCCCTTTTAGGTAGCTGTCTACTTTGTCTTGTGTTTTAAGTGAATCTGTATTGTACACTGATAGAAAATTCCAAACACGTTGCGAGAATATGGGCATGTTTCCCAGAGGCTTAATTCAAATAAGCTTACCAAAGTCTTTATTATCTGTATTAATGGTTCTGAAAAGAATGGCAACTGCCACATATTGCTTACCTATTTCTCAAAGTATCTTCAATATTTATTTCTGTTTATAACAATTATATGAGGGTTTTTATGACTGCAGTGATACAAGAATGGTGCAGAATTTAAAATAATAGTGATTACACAAAGTAGCAAACAATCATACAATAGCTGCAGCCAACATCTCTGAAGAAGCAGAATCTTATAAATACAAAATATTAGTATTTTCTTGATGCATACATTTCTTTTTAAATTTAATGATTAGTGAATAGTATCTCAGAGAGATTAAGTGACCCAAAGTTAAGATTGTTATTAGCATGTCTAATCATATGGAGATTTTTTAATTAAAGAGGCTTTGCAATGCTTACAGCAGCAGTTGGTTATTCATTCCTTCGAATAGCTGGGATTCTTAACAGATGCTATTCCTATTATCTTCACATCTGGATTACAGCACAGATACAAATAACATTGTGGGTCATAGTTAAGGTTGGTTAATTTGTAGTCATACTTCAATGTTTTTGCAACAAAGCTGGCATCTCCTGGAGTTAGAAATTCCCCTGGTTCTGTCTGTCAACTTTGGGAAGTCCTCCTTGGTTAAGGTGTCCCTGAGTGTTGTGTTTACATTGTGAGAAGTTGTTTAGCCCCAGGCACAGGAGTTCTACTGCCACTGTTTTGGCTGTTGCAGGGCATGTTGTCTTTTATTTCATTTCTGTGTCTACAGTAGCATCTATCAATGAATTACCAGAACTGATCTCATGCACTGCTCCATCTTCAGGCTAGCAGCATCATGTGAAAGGGAACAGTAATTACTTAAGCGAATTTGGATAAGTAAGGAAGTCAGTGGCATTTTTTGTACTTGAAGTTGTGCAGCATCTACAGTAGCTCCTGATGCAGAGTTTCTCTTTCAGCTGTCACTATGTCTGATGTGTATTCTGTCTTCTGCCTCTGGTATAGGTAAAGAATGATGAACTATGTATTTTGCTGAGGTAATGTAGTACCTTCATGCTGTATGCATAATTTGTTGATGTGCTGGGGGAATATTTATATTGTAGAAGTAGTATTTGACACTCCATGAAAATTGGTTTTCAAGACCATGATTTTTCTTTCTGACTCAGTAATGCCAGAATTCCAAATCATCTCAGATAATGTTTTGGTGGGGTTTTGTTGGTTTCTTTCTTTATTTTTTTTTCAATATTTTTGTATATTTATTCCTCTCTAGGAAATGTTTCCAGACTGCTCATTTTTATTTAGAAGATAATACATCACCTAGAGTGATATCTGCTCCCCCAGCTCCAATCTTCCCTGTCTCAGGTATTTCTGGCAACTGTTCTGTGGATTGGTGTTAACTGTTGGAAGATGCTGTTTTATTTGTGTAAATATGAATTCTTCATATACTGTGACATCTCTAAACCAGAGATTTGTGATCTCTTGAATTCTGTTTTATCAGGTACACTTGATATTGGCAGACTTGTGTTAATAGTCTCTTCTGTAGGTAACACAGAAGAGAAGTATCTTCAGCTTACAGAGTTGCCTCAAGGATACTCTGTGCTTTGTAGCCATTTCAAGTGTAGTTTCACTAGAGTGGCTGCTCATGTAGCCATCTGAGCTACACTAAATATCTCTAGAGTATTACACCAGCAACATATTCTGTTGTATTTCTGTATTTCAATTAAAATTGGGTTTGTCACCTGTGTGTAGAACATGTCCTATTCTTTTTACCAGCAGGATAAGGATGTGCCTCATCTGTCTGCATTTCACTTGCAATTACAGCACATTCTTATGCTTACATAATTACTATGGTAAAGTTATGTGAACCTCTCATGAAAATAATACAGAGTTCAGAATATTATTAGCATCTTCTGATCCTACATCCATCACATTTATTTGGAGGAACTGTTTCCTTTCTTTCCTCAAAAAGTATCAGAGAAGCATGTTCAGTCTTCCAGCTTTTTTAGTTTGTGTAGAATGAAATAGATTAATTTCATTCATCTATTTAAACCCAAAATATATTAATTCTGAAGCAGATCCTAAGCCACATTTTCATCTATGAAACAAAGTTATCTTGTTCCACAAGTAATCTTTTTGTAAACTGTGCTATTATACGAGACAAATTTTCATGGAATAATTAAAGGAAGAAAATCAGCCTTTGTGTGAATAACTAGTAAACACATTTAATTAAATAAATCCCAAACATTTGGCTTCCATTTTAACTGAATCTTCAAATGCATCTTGTGCAGATTGCCACTGTTAGTAGATGCATAACCTTTTACTAAATGGTTAAGAAGCAGAGCTATGGCTTGATTTCAGAAAACATGATTATATATGAATGGCAAGCAGCAATCATTATAGGAAATCTCTACTTTAATTCTCTGTCATTAATTATAATGCACTACAACTGTGTAATTTTCTTACAATTTTCCTGACCAGCTTACCTCAGGGGGGGAAGGTGTTTTCCATTGTCATAATTGCACTTGCAGTTATTCTGAGTGCTTAAAATGTGTGTTTTGAAGCTGGAGGTATTCCGTCTGAATTGTGTTTTTTTTATTACACAAGTGTTTCAACAGTGTAATTTTGCAATTGCATCTAATTGCAATATAATACTAGAAAAGAGATAAGGAAGGAAGAGTGTTTTTCAACTGCTAATTCTTACAGCTGTGACCAAAAGCACACTCCACATATCTCATTATGTATTAAGTTTTCCTTCCTTAGAATTGTATATTAAGTTTTCCTTCTTTTCATTGGCAGAGATAGGAGATCTGGTTATTCAAAGAAAATGCCATGGCTCTTCAGAGCACAATTCAAAGATGCATTCAAGTAGTAATGAATTACAGGGTAGGATACAGATCCATTATCCAGCTCTAAGTAGTTTTTAGTGATACCTGCCATGCAGATATAAAATACATTTCTAGGTTCAGAAGTGATTGAATTGGGAGATTTGCACGGGCAAGGAAACAAAACCCAAGATCTATTTCTCCATTATTGTACTCACTCTTTGGGTTGTTTACCTTCCCTTCTGGTTTTGTGTTTGCATATCATTAGGATAAACACTTCATGCCAGGTTTCATCTCCAGAGTGTGAAGATTGTGTTACACATTTGTTCAGCTTCTCTTAGGCTTGACTGGATAAATTCACTTTTTGTATTCAGATCCAGTCATGTAAGTGGAAGACCAGATGGATCTTAGTACAAATCAAAAATTCTTGGTAACTGAAAGCTAAGATTATTAGGTGGGCTGAATGCTGAACATCTGTTGATGTGAATAACAGGTCCTTGTTCAATATTTCTGACGTATGAACTGGTTTTGTTCACGTATGAAATGGTGATGAAATTACAGACTGTGAAATAAACATATTTTTAAACCATGAAAGGCTTTAAAAAAAAAAAAAAGAAATTATTCTTCAGAACCAAAACTAAGTGAAATTATCCTTTAGCAGATAATTAGCAAACAGACGACTTTGTTTACACAGCATATTTGCAGTAAAGAGAAGATCAAAAGTCCCAAAGGTTTTTTATGTGATTCCTGATGCATATTCTATACAAGTGGGTTTTTTGTATTTGTCTAAAGTAAAATGGAGATGTTACATTAATCACATTTTTTCCTTGAGAGAGTAGACTTTTTCTTTGTGGGTAGCCAAAAAGTCTTAAACATAAATCTTTCATTTTAAACTTGACGTATGAAGCCTGATGTGAAAATCTGTGGTCAGTACTGCCATGATTATTATCAATAGGTAGACACAGAATCACAATGAGAGATGGGAGGAAGTTCTATATGCAAGGTAGTCACTAATGCAGTAAAATATGAAAAATAATTCCTTATTCCTGTCTTTTGGATGCCAATGCAAACATGCACCTGTCAGTTAATATGAAGATACTGGCATCATGCTGCTTTAATTTAGTAGGCTTGGGACTGTGTGGCTCATCCGTGTACTGGATCCAAGTTCCAGTGCAACACAATCACCATGGAGCACTCAGACAACTCTGCCTAATCATTCCTACTTTATCAGTATTATTTAGAGCTCTCCTCTCTCCCTTTGAACATCTTGTAGCAAAGAGCTAATCCTCCCATATCTCCTTGATTTTGCAGGGAATTTTGTGTATTCTTCTATTTACAGACAAGCTCAGCATCTTGCAGAATCATCACCTTGATTTGGGGGGCTTACAAACAGAGCAACACCTAGCAAGGAATTTTCATTATTTTCTTTCCAAATAATAATTTAGAGATGTACAAGTGTTAGGTAACTATTTTAGAAATGTTAATGGCATCAAAGAATGTTGTATTTTTTTGGGAGTTGTATATCCAAAGTTCATGCCGAGAATTTTATTTCAGGATGTTTTGTGGATTGCCTACATATAAACTTCATTATGTATCACTGGCTTTTTATTCTACATAAATATATTTTTTGTCTTTTCCCACCCCTAAGATGATGTTGGAGCAATTCCAATAAAGCATTTTCCCAAACATGTTGCAGATTTACATGCAAGTAATGGTTTTTCTGAAGAATTTGAGGTATGGCTCTATGATGTCATCTTTTTATTAGCACATACAAATAATGTTAAGTTTAACTTCCTGCAAACAAAAATTGGGGCATTACATTCTGACTTGGGCACCAGTTTCATGAATGCATGTAAATGTAAGTGCTTTGAGCCCAGTATGGAGTTTTTGCATAAAGCCTAGGGAGATTCCTAAAAGCTATTAGGACTGCAATACAAAGGAGAATGTTTATTATTGTGATAAAATACTGAATAACTCTGTGAATAAAGTATTCAAAGGTAGTGCAATGTATATGGTTTATCAGATGCAGTGATCTAAAGCTTTTTCAATACTAATGACAATTGAATTTTGCAGAAGCTACCCACATTTGCTTGTTCCATTTACAGAGAAAATAAAATGGAAGTAGTAATGAGAACACATGGCAAGACTTCTGATTAACAGGGGAGCTAATGTAGTCTTCATATGTGGTAGTGAAAGTTTTACAGTTGCTTTCCTAAAGTATATGGTTTATAAGAAATATTTCAAAATGTTGAAATATATGCTCTAATCATATGTTACTATAACCATATGTAACTAATGATCTTCATTGTTTTTCACACTCATGTATTGCAATCAATTTAAATATGAGTATGTTCTAACTTAATTCACATAAACATTAAAACCCCAAATACCATAATTAAAGCTGTGCCATTAGCAATTTTTACAAGAGATTTCTAATAAAATCAATCAGTTGGGATTGAAACAAGTATTTTAACAGATCTATATTAATTTAAAATACGATTGTAGTATTTCTGTTGCAAAAACAATACTGAAAGTAAAACTTCAGTGCTTTGCATCTTTAGGTTTTGCTTTTGTTTCCCCAGCCAATGTATTGTGATCCAGTGGACCAAAAATTCCATGTCCTTCACATAACTTTCTTCATCAGCATTTCTTCTTCAGATCATTTAACATTCAGAATATCCATTTGATTGTGGGACCAAATTTGGAAATACTTGGGAATGTCCAGTATATATTCATATATTACACATGTGCATATGCACTGAAGGAACTGGACTCCAGCTTGGCTAGCTATTAAAAAGAGCAGATGTTGAAGGATTGTATGTAAATACAAAGGATACAAAGTTCTTTCACCATTAGTGAGTACAGAAATCAGACTGTTCATACTGAATTGATCTTTTACTACAATTTTACTTTTCCTAAATTATGACAGTGATCTAAAGACCACATATAGTGCATGGCACTGAACTATAGCTGCTCCATCTGAAATATTTCATGCTAGTTTCAACTATTACCAAAAAACATCAGTGTCCTCAGCATTTCTTGGAGAACTTTTTTGGCTCTCTGAACTACCCCAGAGGTAGTGTTCAGTTCTTTTCTCTATAGTAATTGTCTTTGCAGAGTTAGCATGTATTTGAAGAGTACAAGAGTGGTTCAGATTNTTACTACAAAATAACTCCTTTAAAATCCAATTTTTAAACTGAAAACCACTTTTCATATATATATTTAAGTAGATTAAGGTGATTAACACTAAAATTAATTATAAAGAGTATTGGGAAATGTCATTAGTACTTTTAGTGATGACATTGTATTTTCTATTTAGAAGTGTGGACCTTATAAATGCTTGAGTTTCCTGTCAGCTAAAGTAATCAATAAAATGAATTAATTTTGTGAGTCTTGCAGACTTTGTGCCTGTCTTGTCAAGCCTGTCTCTCTCTTTATAAAATTGTTGGCTTCACTGTGAAACCACTGGCAACCTGAGTGAGGGCTGGAACTCTGTATTTCCCCAGAATGCTGTGAGGCTGGCTGAACTGCACAGTCCTGCTTCAGTGTAGGTTTTGCAGCTGAATTCAAAAAGAGCAAAAGATTCCCCAGAGAAACTAATGCATTTATAAGGACACATAAAAATTCCAGTGAAATGTTAAATATAGAGATAATCTGGCCAAAGTCAGTGATGTTGCTCATATGTACAAGCTTTCACTGGCCTAAAGTCTAACATTAAAAATAAAGATAGGAAAAGAGATGCCAGCATTTTAACTGGGAAAATTACCTCTTGTTTCCTTTAGGAGTTATGTCAAAATATTCAGTTTTGTTGTTATTATGGATATATTGCATGACCATAACTGTTTTCCATATAGTAATCGTAATTTATATATACACTTATCCATTTGTTCTGTGCTGTGGAATTTGATTTTTTTTACTTTTTTTGCATTCATTCCCTCATTAGACACTGAAAGAGTTTTATCAGGTAAGGAATTGTTTCACTGCATTTTTTTTAGCAATGTTGTAGTTGTAAAATATCATAGATAATTGGGTTTAAGGTTGTGGTTCTCTTCATGCTTGCTTTCTGTATTTAGAGACATTTTATGTATCTTAATAGTTACTAAAGTGTGATATACTTTTTTTCAGGAAATCCAGAGCTGTACTGTAGATCTAGGTATTACATCAGACAGCTCTAATCACCCTGACAACAAGAACAAGAATCGATACATAAACATTGTTGCTTGTAAGTAAAGGAATCATTTGTTGTTTTGTGTGAGAAATAATTATAAATAAGTATAGATTTATATGTTATTAGAGGGAGCAAAAATACTTTTACCCTGAAACTTCCATATACTGTTCAGCAAAGTGCTGCTTGGAGAGGAGTAAGCATCAGATTTCACATTTCTTCAAGTTAGTCTTCTGACATTCTGCTGCTTTAGTGAGCATATATTGGAAAGATATATTTGTGTCTCCTGTGATGACCCAAAGGGAATTGGGAGATTTTGTTTTAATGCCATTAGAAAGCCAAAGAAGCTTTGATTGTCAAAATTAATCCATCTTTGATTCAGAATAATGGTGATTTATTGTCTCTATGAGCTTCAAAATCCCTGGGATATATTTACTGTCATATATATACATAAATGTTCTGTTTTTATGTTGTATTATGCCTGGCAACATCGTAATACAACAGCTTCATTAGCCAGTACACTTGTTTTCCCATTGCGTCACTCTCCCAGATTTTTCTTCTCTGAAATGCATCTATTCCGTTTTGTTAATCTCTCTCTCAAGCTATTGTCTCTGGGATTTTGATCATTTAGTGGCTCATTACTTTTTTTAAAATTTCTATAGCATTTCAACTTTGTTCTGATTACAAGAAAGCTCTAAATTAAATATATCTTCATCATTCAGCATCACTAAAGCTTAATAAAAAACATGACCGAGTCAGCTGTCTGGCAGAAGACAATATAAACCAGCAGCAGCAAGAATGCCAATCCCCCTGGCTAAAGTTGTCTCTAAAGGGACAAAAACTCATCACTCTGCCACTGTGTTTGTACCTGATCATACAAAAGGTGCTGGCCATGGGATGGTTTTATTAAAGAGCAGTGCAGAGGCAGCTTAGGGCAGCTGAAGTAGCGAGAATTGTCCTCTATAAAGTGACTCAAGTGTAGTTCTTACTCTCAGTGCAGGCTACTGAACACTTCAGCTCACCCTGAAGTAGCTGATGTAGTCAATGCTGACTCTTCAGATCACCAGTGTTTTCAGAGTCCCATTGCTGTCCAGAGTCCACTCTTTTAACTTGGAATTAAAGTTCCTCAACACTGGTGCCTGCTGTCATTTTGAGACATCTCACTGTGCAGATTTGGCAGTCATGACACAGGACTTAGGGGAGACCTGTACACCTTTACAAGCAGCAGCTACAGGCCACAGGGAAGTATGTCATAGTGGCTAAAATGACCCCACGTGCTGCTGTTCAGGCCACTAGATTCTGAATCCCTTCAAACTGTGGATTAATTTCTTTATTTTTCTGCAAATTATAATTTTTAATCTGATTCATACCTAAAGGAGAGAATGTTTGCATATATGATTTTTACTGTATTTGCCTTATGTATTATAAAAATTAATTATTTTTATGAGAGAGAATATAATTCTTACCAAAAAATTCTTATTTTCTCCTTTTTTTTTGCTGCAGATGATCATACTAGGGTTAAATTAGCACAGCTTGCTGAAAAGGATGGAAAACTGACTGATTACATTAATGCCAACTACGTCGATGTAAGTGCCTTTTTCTATCCATTGGCCTATTTACCTGTCAGCCTTTTCTGTAAAAAAAATACATATGGAGATGAATAGATGAAATTCAAGAAAAGTATCACAATATTACAGATTCTGTTAAAAAACTTTTATGGTCTAAGTTAAGCCTACAAAGTTAAGGCAAAGGTAAAATGCCAATTCCCTGTTGAATACGTCTTGATATTTTAGCAGCTGCAGCTTAATGAGGGGCATTTAAAAAAAAAAAAAGTCATCATGTCTGAATCGTTTTGGAAGTATATCTCATCTGAGTGGTTAATTCTCCCATCTGAGGTAATCTCATGAGAGGAAGATGCCATTGGGCTCAGAGCCTCACCAAGATACCATTACCAGTATTCATTACATCATTATTTGCATGTGATGATTGATTTTTAAACCACTTTTGCAACACGTCTGTGTGTCTCATAATCACTATCGTGTCAATGTTCTGCCTAAACAAGGGAATTTGAACATACATATCCTATTTGTTGGAATGATAAACATTGGCAGAACAGTTGTATTCAGATGTCATCTGATAAAACAGAGTTTATGCAATTTCAATGTTTAAAAATTTAAAAGCACTTAAAATGTCATGTACATCTCCCAGACTCCTTTTGCTCGTGGACAGTGATTTGACAAGTGTCATTTCTTATATTTCAATTTAGGGCTACAACAAGCCAAAAGCCTACATTGCAGCTCAAGGACCACTAAAATCAACAGCAGAAGATTTCTGGAGAATGATATGGGAACATAACGTGGAAGTTATTGTGATGATAACTAATCTCATTGAGAAAGGAAGGGTATGAGTACTGTTGTCTGTTTTTTATTTCTCTGATGTTATTAAATCAACCTGTAGCAAACTCCTGTCTTTCTTTTAAAATTCTAGTTTGGTCAATTATTGAGCAAAAATAGTTTGTGGTAGTTGCTTGTACCTGAGTTTGCTACAGAAGTATGCAGTTGAGGGTTTGTAGCATGAAACTAAAGAAAATATTCAATAAATCTTGAAAATACCATGTTCTAACCACAAAAAAAAATTCATATACTGAAAAAAAGACTTCTTGTGTGTGATATGAATGGACAGACTCATATAAAGAAGTGTATACAAGTACAGGCCTTGTGCCACATTCTGCTGCCAATCTGCTTATCTGCTTGCTGTCATGCACTTTGTCATGGTTGCCTCAGACCCTGGAAAAAAAACATTGTTCAAGTGAACTTTTCTGGATATTCTGTCAACATCGCATGGTATTCACAGTTCCTTTCCTACTCCATGACTAGACACACATTTGTGAGACAAAATCCCATCACAGGGTGTGTGTTTCTCTGATTATGTGATGGGAACATTCCTGTACCCTGGGGTCACATGAGGAAACTGCATCACACTTGCCACACAGAAGCAGCAATACCTAAAATGAATGCAAATCTTATTCTACAAACTATAATCTCAGATGATACAGACACAGCAATTGCAGATGAGGGCTGCACTGGGAGTACCACTTCATTTGCAACACTGTGATATAAACAAGTATTCTTCTAATACTCTTAGAGAAGACTCTATGACTACCCAGCCCAAAGGCTGGACAGCTCTCTCCTGTATATTCCAGCTGTACACAGGCTCACTCTTACCCTTGCTACCAGATATAAATATACTCTGACCATGCTAAACTAATCAGAATCCACATACAACTCTACTGACTTGGATGTATTCCTAAATATCCTATGGATCTGTTATTTTCTTTAGCTTTTAGAGTGTCTATAGAATGGAAAATTCCACAATATTGGACTCTTTTAACTGTGATAGTATGTTTTAAACCTCTTTTTTTGAGTTTTCCTAATAAAGAGCATCTTTGCACAGCTATCCCTCTACACAAAATAAATATTTGTTCTCCTGCACAGAAGATCATGTCTATTATAAAGTGAGTATATTGACAGTTCTGATACAGTATTATACTTTGCTCTGCTCTTAAATTTGAACATTTCAGCTTACTAGTTTGACTTTTTTTTCCTCTATTATTTATAGAGAAATATTCTAACAAATAAAATTTCTTTTTAACAGAGAAAATGTGACCAGTACTGGCCTGATGAAGGTAGTGAAGAATATGGGAACTTCTTGGTTACTCAGAAGAGTGTTCATGTACTTGCCTATTACACTGTGAGGAATTTTACTCTTAGAAATACCAAGACCAAAAAGGTTTGTGGCATCCTAAAAACACAAGTGGGCAAAAGGAAGTGTTAAAAGATACTCAGAGTACTTTTAAGGCAGTTGACAACTCTTTTCTGCTGTATGTGTAAAGCCAAATCCTATAGATCTCAGCCAGCCAAGATGCTTGTCAACTCAGTTAATTTGACCTGATGAACAAACTCAGAAAACTGTGGAACCATTGGGGGAAATGCAGTGATCACATTGGAGACCTGATGTGGACTTTGCCTGCCGGGTAGCAGGATGTTACATTTTCAGAAAGAAAGCAACTTGAAGAAAATGTGCTATGAGTTAAATTATCTATCTCAGCTCTCCATTTTCCTTTTTAAGACAGGTGAATACACATTTTGTTTTACTGTAACCAGAACCAGCATGATCTCAGCACAGGAGAGTGTTCCAGCCACATAAATGTCTGAGATATCTAGCCTCTCACCCTCCCTGCATGATTAATACATAACATTCAACATTTACTATCATTTAATTTATTCTGCCAGTTTTAGGAACTAATCTTTGAATGAGATGAACTGCTTTCTGAAGGCATCCTTACCTCTAAGTTGTCGTGGAGGAAGGGAGTTTAGAAAAGCAGCCTAGACAAGGCTACTTATCTTGTAGATTGCTAAAACTGGGGGAGATGAATCCTTCTCTTTCTGTTCACTCAATGGAGGAGCAGAGTGGCAGGGAGAGCTGGTGACTCATGAGAGCAGCTGTAATTTGTTACCCTCCAGTGCTCAAAATCTTTCTCTATGGCTTTCTGAGACAGTGTCAGGTCATTTTTCCACTCAGTGGGCAAGCTGGTGAGACAGAGGCACTGGTCCTTCCCCTTCTCTTTGAAGGCTGGACTATTCAGAGTAGGATAGCAATGCTTTGAACTAAATAGGGATAGTACTAGTTCAACAACTATCAAGTATGGAAATAAAATGAAGGAAGACGTAGGCTGCTAACTCATGGAATTATTTTTTTTGTTGCAGGGTTCCCAGAAAGGGAGGTCTAGTGGACGCATAGTGACTCAGTACCATTACACCCAGTGGCCTGACATGGGTGTTCCAGAGTACACTCTGCCCGTTCTCACCTTCGTGCGGAAGGCATCGCATGCGAAGCACCACGCTGTTGGGCCTGTTGTGGTTCATTGCAGGTGTGGTTTTTATTGCTGTAAGGTTCACTCCACTTTTGTTTTGCAGAAAAAAAGAATTTTTCAGTGGTGGGTTAAGCAAAATTTCACTCTTGTGTTTAACAATTCCTGTTGGAGTAAGATTAACTTCTTAGCTGATATTCTTATCTGATATTTCTCTTCTTCATAAGGCCAACTAATCAATTGTGCCACTTCTGTAAATCTGTAAATCTTCATAAACAAGATGATGCTGCTCTGCGCTGTTACGGTTTTTTTGTTTGTTTAGTTGGGGTTTTTTGCTAAATTGCTTTTACTTCTATTTTTTTTCCACATTTCTGTACTGCTATCTTGAATGCTCTGAGCTTACCGGATACACGTGTGGGGATAATTGCTTCATTTCTGCAAATATACTGTTAGGATGCTTTTGGCTCATGCTTTCTTTGGTGCAGGGATACTCTGTAATCCTGAGAGGAGCTCTGTGCACAAGAGAAGACTCACTCTGTTCCTGGCTGAACAACAACTCTGCTGTTTTTAACATTCTCTGGGCTCTAGCAGTCATGTGCAATGGAGGAGCGTTCTGGGGAACGGTTGAGGTCTGCATGTGCAGCAGTGTGCAGTCAGGTGTTCTGTCAGTGCTCACCAAAACTGGCAGCTCAGGGAAAATTGGTTAAAAAGGGCTTGTAGGGCCTGGAATGACTTCACAATGCCCATGAAGGACCGGGTTATTGTAAAATATATAAGCAGGTTCTGGTTTTCCACTGTAGTACCTCACCTTTGATGGAACATTTGGAAAGAGAACCTCCTCATGAATTCTGTCCTTCTGGA
The DNA here is from genome assembly GCA_013397245.1 of Thryothorus ludovicianus. Classification (NCBI taxonomy): domain Eukaryota; kingdom Metazoa; phylum Chordata; class Aves; order Passeriformes; family Certhiidae; genus Thryothorus; species Thryothorus ludovicianus. The sequence continues at coordinate 836,005 of VZTB01003612.1, forward strand.
GCTGACTCTGAGAAAGCCAACAGGTAAAGTCACCTCACAAATGCTGCAAATGAAGCTATTTTATTTGTGGGATGATCTAATATGACTGACATCTGTTTTTAGCTTGGAAAATGAAAATTCCATATCTTGCTGTTTTGCTGCTATTAACATCCTGCCTGTTCTTGGGAAATCCAAAATGTCAAGTCTGAGATTGCTGAGATCTTGGCAATGTATTAGGAGTCAGTGAAATTAAGTTCTCAAAAAGTGAACAGTGGCAAGTTGTGTGGCTTCAGTTAGACCTCTCCCTTGGGTCACAGGTATAACTCACCTCTGTCTGTAGGCAGTTTTGTACGGTTTTTAGCTAACCTGACCACATGCACTGTGGAACTTCAAAGGAATCATCTCATGTTTGAAATATAAATTTTATTTATATTTACAGGCTATGCGGAAGACACAAACTATGAGATTCATGAAACTTATTTTAGCTATTTTTATTTGGTACTTTTCATGTTTGATCTGTCATAACATGTACAGATGATGTCTGGTAATCTTTGTACTTCTTTGTGTCTAACAGGGTATTAACAACATGGACATTTGAGTTTCATATCATACTTATTTAGAAAGTTTATTACAGCAATCTGAGCTCACTCTACCTATGCTGTGTGCCCCTTCTGCAGCAGAAATTAGATGATTGAATTAGCTTGTATGGACTGAGCTGGATCTGCCCATAGGGGACCATGCAGACCCAGCACAGTGCTGCTCTCAAGTTACAAAGTTACATGTACAGTATACATAATGTTCCTTCATATCTTAGAGGGGAATTACAACTGACTATTTCCCATATACGACTAGAAAACAAAAATTGACCTCTTGACCTTGTACTTCCTGCCCAGATATTTTATAAAAGAAAAAGTTTTTCTCTAGTTTTATGATACAGCTGGTTTTATACTACATTAATCAGAGTTCATAACAGGAATGAGTTGAGTAACAGTTTCTTCTCCATTTTCTATTTTTAAAACAGTTTTCAAAAATTGCTTGCCATCTTAACTTTGTCTAAAGAACACTAAGATTTTTTCTTTTACAGATACACTCTCAACTGTTCTGCCATTTCCTGGGGTTTATCTTTGAAATCTTCTGTACTGTAGTGGGTTGCATAATGCAACTTTTGCTCTAAAGAGGGGTTTCAACATAGAAGAATTTGAACACATTAACTGTACCCAAGTGCTGACATATACCATGTTTTCTAGAAGGCTGAAAATTGCCAACTTGCAGGAAATCCCTTAGTTCTGTATCAGCCAATAGTTTTTAAATAATTTGAGAAAATGATCTTTAGGTCTCTTCTCACACAAAGAAAAAGATTATTACTATCAACCTTGAACCTTTAGCAAAGTATATCATATAATAAATTCACTTGTGGAGGGAAATCTTCCATATGCAGCAGTTTGTTGAAGAAGCTATATATATATATGGAACAGTTCTTTCCATTATTGTTTTACTTCAGACTCAGGACTGTTTTTTTGTTTTATAGTGCTGGTGTTGGAAGGACAGGCACATACATAGTGTTAGACAGCATGCTGCAGCAAATTCAGCATGAAGGGACAGTCAACATATTTGGATTCTTAAAACACATACGTACCCAAAGGAACTACTTGGTGCAGACTGAGGTAAGAATAAAACATAAATAGCATGAGACTATTACAAACTCTGTTTGCAGGAGGAGAGATAATGCAATCCTCTTTCTGGCACCACCAGACAGACAGAAACCAGTCACCAACCTGGATTTTCCCTTTTGCTTCCCTTGGTTTTATAGAGACATCCTTCTAGGCACGCTTAGAGCAGTGCATTAGAAATTACCTTTCCTTGGGCTCTTACCTGTTTATTAAGGAAGACTCAGAAGGAAGCCTGTATAAATCATGCTTCCTACCTTAGTGCTTTCTTGGCAGGTCTTGTATTTTTCTCATGGAGCTTTTTGAGGAAGCACCATTGTCAGGCATTCAGATCTTCACCGAACCTCATCAAACAGTTTATAGCAGGGAATAAAATATGGGGGGAAAGCTGTTTCAGACAGAAAATTATATATAGATGCTTTAAATGGAAGATTATATATAAAATATTGAAAGACCAAGAGAAAACAGTAGGGGCAGCAGCAGGGCATTTGAAAGTCTATTTCAGGTTTCAAGAACAGGTGGTTAGATTCCCCAGTGCCTTTCAATAGAAAGAAAAGTTAATCAACAGCTAGGGCGCTTATTCTAAAGGATGTGAGAGAGAAAATAAAGAATAGCAGTAGGACAGTAGGACCTAGGGGTAGGAATGGCTTGAAAATTTGACTCAAGGCTGTGCTTGCATTTTTACCTCTATTCTGTCAACATGAGATATCACAGGTGGTGAGGATAAGGTATCATACATAGATATATGTATGTATGTATTGCAAGTGTAATTGTCAATTGTGCTTGTAATGTGTGTATTGTCACTGCAGAGGGACAGCATTCACTATTATAGAGGATCACATTAGAGAAAACCCTTGTGAAAAAATGCTGACCACTTCAGAGGTGGCAGCTTAACTAGAGGTATCCAGGAGAATCTGAAAATGATGAGAGCTCAGATGTTTGGTTGTGTTTTCCTAGGAGCAATACATCTTCATTCATGATGCATTGGTCGAAGCAATACTCAGTAAAGAAACAGAAGTCCTTGAGACTCACATTCATGCCTACGTTAACGCTCTCTTGATACCTGGACCAACAGGGAAGACCAGATTGGAGAAACAATTCAAGGTGAGTTCTCTGAGATAGTACTCTGAAAATCTTTAGGTTTGTAAACCTGAATGACTTAAAAGTAGGCATCTCAACACAAATTTCATCCGCTTTCTCTACCTAAAATTTAACTGCTGAGCATAAACTAAGATTAAATTTGTCAGATGAATATAGTCAGTTGGGACAGAATTACTTGCCTACTCTTAAATAAGGAATCCTCCCAAAAAATCCACAATAAAGAGATCATGAGAAATAGGACAGTAAGTAGATTTTGGAAAAATTAACTGCATGTCTTTGCAGGGAGATCTCAAAGGTAAACCTGCAGTCTGGAAATATCATTCTGGGATATGTCATGAGCTATATTGATAAATCAGGGTACTCCCCTCAGTGTACAGCACTAGCTGGATGACAGACTTCACTTCCAAAGATACGGTTATTGATCTAGGACAAAATAATTTGAACTGCTAAGAACAGTGAAGAAAAAATATTTTGGTGGCTTGCTAAGTAGTTTAGACAGATAACTAGATAACTAAAGTTAAGAGAGACACCAAACCTTCCATATATGCACCCTTCTGCTTAATGCTGGAAGGAATGGCCTTAATTAAGGAATGGCTTTTCTACAGTTACCTGACTTCTTTTTAACTTCATTGTTTCAGTTACTGAGCCAGTCTAATGCACAGCAATGTGATTATTCAACTGCACTCAAACAGTGTAACAGAGAAAAGAACCGAACCTCATCTATCATTCCTGGTAAGCTTGTTCAAATCCTCAACAAGAGCTGAAGACATCAGCATTAATTTGGAGCAATGTTCTGTAAAGTACTTATAGTGAAGAAGTGAATTAAGAATTACACATAGAAAAACAAAACAGATGGCTGGATAGCTCTTTATCCTTACTGATATAGCCCAGTGTTATTATTACTGTGAGATGTGAGATAATTGGTATAATATTACAAGAGTCCTTGCAACATACTTGTGAATTTATAATTTTTTTTCACAGTGGAAAGATCTAGAGTTGGTATCTCATCACTATCTGGTGAAGGCACAGACTACATCAATGCTTCCTATATTATGGTAAGTCATTTAATATATTGGTGACAGAAAATGAACAGCTGTTTTCAGAGCTGCCATTTGGCTGATTTAGGGTGGTACAATCCTGATTTTGAAATCTCCTTTCTTCCATTATTCATTCTGCCTGAAAGAGTTACTTCCCCCAGGAATTACTATTACCATAATTACTGGTTTTAATTTTAGTTAAGTACATGGCATTTTTACAATCTGTAGAAATAGAAATCACATCATAGTTTTAAAAACTGGTAAAGCTAAATGCTTTATGAAAAGATCTTTTGAGAGGAACTAAATGTCTATAAGTGTTAACTAACAAGTTAGTTTATAATGACTGTATTGTGGTTTGTCTTCCTACCTGCTCATCTTTACAGTGCTTTTGCTACTGGCATAGCCTAAGAGACCATAGTTCATCAGCTTTCCATTATCCTTTTGCTCTCTGGGTTTTCTTCAACTCTTCCCCCCTTCAATAGCTGAGAGGAAGGAGCAAATGCTCCCTGCACATTCAGGAAAGAGATGGCAAAGCTCTGTGCAGTGGTTATGTGTACATGATCTTTTAGGTGCATTACTGCATAGGAACTCTCTTTCATGGTAAGAGATTGATCTGAGATGTCCGTACAAGTTAAGAAACTGCTTGGGACTTTTGTAGATCTTTCAAATATTCTTTTATTCGGTCAGTTAGTCCAGCTCCTCTAGAATTATAGATAATATATTTTTATTCTGAGTTGGCTGTTTGAGTCTCCTCTGATATCTTTTGTCTTTTTTTTTCTTAATCAAATTTTTTTAGTCTTTAAAATTGTTTCAATTGAATCTATTCTTTTCACATGGAAAATATTTTAGTGAAAATTTTACATTTTTCTAATATTTGCAGGAAGCCAAAAAAGGAACAAGTGTACAGTGTATTCTCTAGGTTCTCACTCTGTCCCATAGAAGCTTCCTTTAAGCATTAATACTTGGGCAGCAATTCTGAATCTGTCACTGATTTTTTTTTGGTTTTGCAGGGTTATTATCAAAGTAATGAATTCATTATTACTCAGCATCCCTTACTACACACTATCAAGGATTTCTGGAGAATGATATGGGACCATAATGCCCAGTTAATAGTCATGCTTCCTGATAGCCAGAATATGGTGAGTTTTGTGGCTTATTGTTATGAGTTTATGAATGAATTTTATTAATATTACAATTTTTAAATATGCAGGATATAATAAAATACCTTAAATTATGAAAAAAAGCAGTTAAAAATTGATAATACCAAGTTGAGTGTAAAATCACGAAATCAGCTAACAGAAATCTAGAAATCCTTGTCTGAGCATATTGTGATTGGAATAAAAACATACTGAATCAGTCCTGTACAAGGAGACAAACAGCAGAATTAACCATTATGCCAGGTTATTTTTTGCTCCATTTTTTTCCTAGTTGTAATATGGCTTCTTAGCCATTAGTTGGTATGGGCAGAAGTGTGAGGCTGTTTCTCACATGACAGCAGCTGGTGGGACCTGGGCAGGGCCAGGAGTACCAGTGGCCAAGCATTCCTCACATATAAAAGAAGCCTGTGGGGAGCCCTCTGGCCAGGAGCAGGGCCAGAGGGTGGGCACACAGGGCATGGGGCAGCAGTTCCTGCAGGAGGGTGTGAAGGAAGGGCACTGAAGCGCTGCCAGCTGGACCAGGCAGCAGTGGCACCCACCCAGCACACAGCCAGGGCCTCTCTGAGCCTCTCTGAGCTCTGCACCCAGCACAACTGCACCCCACCCCACCATCCCTGAAACACACACAACAGGCAGACAGGACATATGGCAAGGAGGATTCCCTATCCATCTGGCCATTTTGGTTATTCAAACTATTACAGGATTTTCTTTAAAAAAAAAAATCTCTCTTAATTTCTGCTGTCAGACAGAAAGGATGCTCCCATTAACTTTTTTCTGCACTTTCAGATAATCCCAAGACCACATATACATTATGAAAAAAATACAATATGAACAAAATGTACACACCAGCTAAATTTATCACATGACCGTGGGCTATGTCCAGCACAGCACAGCTGGAAGGCCAGGCTGGATGTGTGACAATGCAGCACTGCAGGTTCATTGCCATGTAGGTCCACAGGGTACATTGATCTTCTGGTCAGCATCCCTCCAGAGGTGTTTGAAAACCATCACTTTGCCATACTTATCTCACTCAAAATTTGATTTGTCAATTTAAATCTATATGGCTGGATTAATTATATATGTGACACATTATTTTTTATGTTGGATTTTGTATTTTAAGAGCCTAACATTACTTACTTTCATGACTCCGTTTTTGTTTTCCTCGAGGCTGAAGATGAATTTGTGTACTGGCCAAACAAAGATGAGCCTATAAACTGTGAGAGTTTCAAAGTCACTATGATTGCTGAAGAACATAAGTGTCTGTCTAACGAGGAGAAGCTCATTATCCAAGACTTCATTTTAGAAGCTACACAGGTAACAGTGTCATAAACATATAACTTAGGACTTCATTTTTTAAAAGTAATGACCACACTTTTTTTACATTTTTGATGGTGAATGACTGATAAAAAACCCATGCCCTAGCAACATCCATGGAGGGAGTAATGTCTATAAGGTAATATGATAACATGGGGAGCAGGTTAATCCACTCTCCACAGCAGTGGGCTTCTGCATCTGGAGCTGGAACAAGGTGAAGGAAAAGAATTTAAAAAGTCCATCTTTTACAAAATTAATTTATGGGGTTTTTTGTTTGTTTTTCTAAAATCATTTAGGACGACTATGTACTTGAAGTGAGGCATTTTCAGTGTCCAAAATGGCCAAATCCTGATAGTCCCATTAGTAAAACTTTTGAACTGATCAGCATCATCAAAGAGGAAGCTTCCAACCGTGATGGGCCCATGATTGTACATGATGAGTAAGAACTGCACTTTTTTGTTTATTTTGATGTTCTTATGTAGAATCATCCTTTTACTGAGTGAAAGCTGCTGAGACAAGGCACTAAGTCTGCACTTAACAGTAGTGGTGATGCTTCTGTTCCAGCTGCATCAATAAGAGAAAAATCTTTATCATACTAAATTTCAGTTTTATCATTTTGATACTTTGGATGGCTATCAGGTAGGTCACTAGAGGAGGAGTCAGTTAAGACTTCATTACCTTTTACTGAAAGAATTAACTGTTTAGTTGAGGCACCATGCCCTTCTCCAGCTGTTCAATAATGGCAAAAAATAACAAAATGTTGAAACACTGAAGGACCCAAAGCCTTCAGCATTTGGTTAGTAGACGGTTGTAGAGAAATAACTCTAAGAAGTTGTAGCCAGGTGCTGTGAAAGTTTTTTTTAAGCCAGTGCTGCACAGACCAGTTTCAGATATTGTAAATATCACATGATAGAAATTCATCTAACCAGTTTGCCCCAGAATTTGTATTTTCTCCAGCTGTAAAACCCGACCCAGTTTTTAGAGTTTTGTGTTATTTTACTTTACAAAGGCATGGAGGGGTGACAGCAGGCACTTTCTGTGCACTAACAACTCTGATGCACCAACTGGAAAATGAGAATTCAGTGGATGTTTACCACGTAGCAAAGATGATAAATCTGATGAGGCCTGGAATCTTTACAGACATTGTAAGTAATAAGCAAATTTTGCACCCTTTTCCCCTATGTGTGCCAATATGAGCGTGCTTAAATCTTAGGGCAACATTACTGAACTATTTGCATCTTAGTTTCTGCATGAGCTAATCAAAACTGTCTTCCAGAGGTGCTGTAGAAAAAGAAATCTTCCTGGAAAGAATTCAGATGACAAAAAAATGAGAAAAAACCCAACAGACAAACAGTAACTGTAATCTCATCCCCAAATTTGGAACTGACTTTAACAAGGATCAGATTCAGCATATAATATTTCTTTTAAAATACAGTTTTCTCCCCTACCATTACTGTGCTCCCCAATGTTGTGCTTTACGTTGTGTACAGGGGGAGCCATTAGTCAGAAAATAATAAAGCTGCTAAGTGACACAATAAATTCTGGAGCACAGTACATTAACAGACTGACACATCAGCTGTTAATTAATTTGGAGCAACAGTGTCACAAGATAACTGTTTCTGCCAACATCCTGAGTGTATCCTCTTTTCTTCTCCAGGAACAGTACCAGTTTCTCTACAAAGCTATTCTCAGCCTGGTCAGCACAAGACAAGAAGAAAACCCTTCAGCATCTATGGACAGTAATGGCTCAGCTTTACCTGATGGAAATGCAGCTGAAAGTTTAGAATCCTTAGTTTAATTAGCACATCAAATCAAACATACACATCACTGCATCACACCAATCACACCTGGAGTTTACCATTATCATTTTCAGTTTTATACTTGGGGTGGGGAAAATCTGTCCAGTCAGTATATATATAATCAGACCCCAATTATTGCTCAAACCAAGTCATTTCTGTTATATACAATTTTACTGTGGAACTTTTATCATTAACAATGTGTGCCTTTTCTTGAAAGATTTCTTGTAATACATTGTTACATCTGGACTAACTTGATTGACTTTTACAGTGTTTCTAATAATTGAATTGTGGTATGTTTTTTCAGTATTAGTTTTTTTGATTTATCTGGCTTTACTTTTAACTTAAAATTACCATATTTATAGATGTTAGGGAATCCTCAACTACAAACATGTCATGGGTTTAGTATTTGGTTTATTTGCTGTATTTATAACAATTTACATTTGCTAGAAATGCAACTTTTAATATAGTAGAATGTAAATAAAATACTGTTCTACATAACATTCAACATTTTAAGACTTCAATTAGATATTTAGAATGGTAATCTGATACTTACTGTAAATACTGCTACTTCTGTAGTGATCCATGGACCAAATTTATATTTATAATTGTAGATTTTTATATTTTACTACAGAGTCAGTTTTCTAGTTCTGTGTAATTGCCTTGTTAAAATGATGTAGTCAGTATGTTTTTACTTTAACGAAATCTTCTGATATATAATTGTGCATCTTAAGCAATTTATCTTCATATAGCTGCATGTGATTTTAACTTTTTGTGGGAACTAGAAATCATTTGTTTTGAAATGAAAACTTTTTATGAGACTAACACTGTACTTGGCATTGTTAAATTGTTTTTACCCTGGTATTGCAAAAATAAATATAAATATTCCAGTCTGTGCTTAGTAGTCTTCCACGTAAACAGTCTGCACTGTCATGCAGGAGAGCTTTTACCTACAAGAGCAAGACTTTAGGCTGATATGCAGGGAGCTGCTCTTCCTATGGAATCCATGAGTTCAGGAGACATTTATAGAAAACATCTATGTTTTTAATCTCTGCTCCTACCCATACCTACAGTGCCCACATTAGCTCCTTTTTTAGTGTCTCCTCCCACATCTCCCAGCCTGGTTGCCCACATGTCAATGGCCTGTCCCAGGTGTCCCAGTTGCCTCAGCTGGTCCCCTCCCAAGACTCTTCTGTGCTGGCTGGGCTCCAGATCATTCCTTCAGCTGCTGAGCTCTTCGCTGCCTCCTTTGGCAAGGCAGCAGCCAAACTTTGGGGAGCAATAAAGCGAGCAGTCGCTGCAAGAACAAAAGCAAAATGTTTCAAATTGGCCTCAATCATTTTCTGTAACCTTCAGAACTGGTGAGAAAAGATACTGATTGTACTGAAGGTTGCACCACTGAGGGGCTGGAGGAGCCTGGAGCAGAGTAAAATGTTTGTTTAAAACTAGCGTGGGCAGCAAGACCAACTATTTTCTCACTTTATACAGTATATACAGTTGCTATGTAGAAATACTGAGAGCAGAAATACTGTTCTGGAGTAGAATGCACAGAAAATAATGGAGCCTATCTGAGATGAAAACTAGGCATTGGAAAAGACAGGCCTGATGTGAGCTTGGAGATTTTAGATGACTGATTCCTAGAATAGGCATGTGTAAGGAAGCTCATTGTGTCAGCAGATAGATCTAGACCCCTTCAGCAGTGTTGAATTGAGGATAGGTGGAGCTGCAACAAAGCCAAAATAAATTTGGATTTAGAGGAATCTAAACAGCAGAATTTTAAAGAATCCTCCTACTACTGATAGATGAAATGAGCATGAAGGTCCTAGACAAGGAGACAGACTGGCACAGAATCTCAAAATAGCTAGCAGTGAGGCAGACTTTTTCATGCTCTTACCATCTTTTATTACAATAAAAATCATCATATAGACAAAACAATGTATCACAGGGATGATGTAAAGTTGAAAGGGACCACTGAAGGTCATCTAGACTATGTAACATAATGAGATTTATAAAACTGTGTTAAAATATTAGTGTGCTAGAATTCTCTTTTACCTTTGACCGCTTCTCTTTATAGCCACAGCAGTGCAGTCCCAGAGGTTATGGAGTGATTGAATCCACTTGACTTGGGACCCTGGAGGTTTCCCTGTCCCCGTGCACCAGAGCAGGATGATTGCCCTGTCAGCCCAATGGCCCTGTGCAGGTCCAGCCAGGGAACAAGCTATGCACATGTTCCACACAGGGAGACACACATGCAGACACACACAGGATGGTAGAAATAGGATTCCTGACACAGAGAATAGCACTAGGATTTAAGAAGGAGGCAGGACAGAGGGCCATGGTCAGACACAGGGTGTGAATGGGTGAAGGTAGTGGCCAGCAACCAGCATATACACATGCAAGAATCTTTTAGCCCTCTTCTCTCCTTGTTCCTGTGCTTATTACTTCCCTGTTCTCCTTAGTGCCTCTGTTTCTCCAACCTTGTCTATCTCTTTGCAGGTAAAACAAGTTCTTACCCAATTACTTTCATGGGTCTTAGCTTTGCTAACTCACACCCAGCAGTGTTATCAAGTTCCCTGGTATTTCTCACATGGTTTTCTTTCCAAAAGGTATTCACAAGAGCTTGGCCTTCCCTTACATAAATTCCCATGAACTGCCTGTGTACCATCACCAGATTTTGTCAGCTGCTCATTCTTGCTCTCTCCAGCAAGTTTCTCAGGATCTGTGCAGGTGGCTCAGCCTTGGGCCAGGGGTGCCAGCCACGTGCCTGCTGATACAAGTATTCATCTCTTTAGTTCAAAGCTGTAATCAGTTCATTAAGTAATTCAGAGGGAACCTACTTTTCTGAGCTAAAACATCTTTATTAGGTTTTACAATTTTTTTCAAATTTTTTTTTTATCCTGTGGTCCTTGCCATGATTGCATATTTGATAATGCTGAAGTTCAGGAAGAGCAGGATTGAGACAGGATTCCTAAGGGCAAGCAAACATGCAATGTATCCCTAGTGGAGTTAAATGTTTTTGACGAATAGGATCTAGAACTATTCTAAATTGCAGAGTTTGGGGGTTGGCAGGGGTAAAAAATGTACAGGTGCATTGCCCCAAAGGATGCACATTTTTGTAAGAATTACAAATACACATTTTTCAGTGTTCAGCCACAAATTTGGTGCATACAAAGGTATGTAATGGTTGTGCTTTGAGAAAGGGATTATTTTCTTTCTCAGATGGTCTGAGGGTTCCTACTTCCTCTAAAGCACTGATTTGCTGACAGACCACATTTGCACATCTAGGCTAACAAGGACAGCGAGGTTATATACTTCCTCTTTCTTATTTAAAAATTATAGAAAAAGCTTTTGTTATCCTAATCTCTAAGGTTAAGAAAGGTTAATTGTGATTTTATGGCCCATTGCAAACCATATTCCATAAACTTATTAGCAGATACTGTATTTCTGCACTTCACCACATTAGCATCTTGTGTGCAACATCCTCAGCCTTTTCTTCTGGAAAACTGGCTTGTTGCCTCACATATCACATAAGAAGAATGAATTTATCTTCTGCTAATGTATTTACAGTTTCATATAGTTGTATATACAAAGTAATTTTTAGGCCAATTAATTATATTATGTTATTTCAAGTGTCTATGGACCAAAAACAAAAAAGAATGCTCCTTTCTAAAATCCCATCTTGATATAACTGTTCCTTTAAACCTAAATGTTTTGCAGACATTTTAAATTGTAATCCAAGGAATCAGCTGTCATTCAAAGTTTCTTCCAGAGATGTTTGTAATCACATTCATCATCTTAGCATGCTGACAAGTTATTTAAAACATAAGTGCTTAAGATAATCTCTTTACTCACACATATTGGTTCTGATCTAGAAAAAAAATAAGAATCATAAAAAAAATCTTCTATAATCTTCAACTGTGATGGATTATAGATTTTAATAAATGCGTGTCAGTTCCTCTCTCAGACAAAGGCCATATTCTAATTAATTTTTTTCTTATAATCCAAGCTACAGACTCAAAAGATATATAGCCTGCCTTTTCAAACTGGGTCAAGTGTGGAGAAGATGTTATGTATCTCCGGCAAAAACTAAGATATTAATAAACAACATCAGGTTAAGCTTTTTTCTTTACAATGCTGTAAGTCATGTGTGACATAGAAAACTTGATTAGTGATCTTCCTGCAAAGAAATTATAAAAGAGTTGAGAGTTTAAAAAGAAAAAAGAAGAAAAAAAGCAATTTACTATCATCAACTTTTTAGTGATTGTGGAGATTTAATACCTATGGGAAAGCTTCACAAGAATAGCAATAAGTGGTGAACAAGTCATAAAAACTCATCACTATCAGTAAAACAACAAATCTAAACAAAGCTAAAGACTTCAAAATTCAGTTGACAAAACTTATAAGCAATGTTTTATCACGATGCTTTACCTGGCTTTACAGTTCCTTGCTATGTCCTGGGAAAATGTGAGTAACTTCAGACAGGTTGAAATTCTCTGTGGTAAATGCAAGATGAGTTTAGCGAAGTTTAATTCCTTTCTCTCTCATTCTGAAGCATAAACAAAGCACAGCTGGGGCAGAGAGGAGCAATATTGTCTTGGGGTTAAAAACGGAAACAAAGGCCCCACTGCTACCCTAGGTCTGAGGAATCATGGGCTACAGTCAGTTTTGATTATTTCCCTGCAGCAAGGCCTGTGTCTGACCATCCACTTCCCACAGGTTTGTGCTTTGGTGGATTAGGGTTTCAAAGGGACAAGAAGGAAGAGAAGTGTCTCTCACAACATTTGGCCACATCATGCCCGACTCCACTCCATTCAAACTGCATTCTTTCCTTTCGAAGCCAAAACAAGTGAGGGGAAAAAACTCTCTTATGGAAAGGAATTCTTATGGCTTACGGAATTAATTCCTTTGTTTCCAGAAAGTCACAACCTGTACATGGTAGTTTAGTAGGAATATATTTGAGATGGTCTGATTTGTCTTGATAAATTCCGCTTAATTAGCTCAGAGCTAAATTTCTCTTTTTCTCCCTGTCATCTTAGTTTTCCAGCCCAATCACAACAACTAGAGCCCATTTTTCCCCTACCATAAACAGCTATTTTGCTACGAGTTTACACCCTTGTCCAGCAGTGTCACTTTTGTACTCGAGTCCCTCTAAGGGATATAATTCTCACCTGTAGGAATATCTGGGGCTGAGACAGCGTGAAACACAGAGGCAAAGAAGCCAGTCTGAGTGTAATGGGGCTCAAGCACCTCCATCTCAGAAAGAAACTGTCATCTTACATGTCATAAAGATCTGGCAATAGCGTAAATTCCAAAATGAAAAAATGAGAGACACACTGTGAAACAATCTGTTCCTTGAAGCCTGATGTGAACAAAGAGTTTAAGAGCCTTTCAGCACAGGCAGTGATAGCAGAATCATGTATTCAGCTGAGCAAGGTCATCAAGCTGAGGCAGGCTGTGAGACACCAAGGTTCCATGCCTTCCTGGGGCACAGGGAGATATCATACATCTAATGTTCTGTAGCTTACCAATGCAGTAGTCGGCCTTGTGACCGAGAACAAAATGTGCTGAAAGAAAAAAATCTCTTGAGATTATAGCTGAAAATTACCCAGATAAAGATAAAACTATATATATGTGTATAAATATATAGATGGGCACATTTAAACAATCCTTGAAGGCCCTTCCTCTGTGAATCTAGCAAGAAGTATGGAGAGGTATTTCATGCACACAGAAAAGTCCATGTGTAGGCATCCTTTCAAGATAACCATCTATGTAAGAAACAAAATCCCTTTCAGGTACATCTTATTAATAGACTGTAAAGATGACATGACAACAAAACAGAGGATTTCAGATTTATTTTTCAAGCAATCTCATGTATAAGATACAATTATCTTTCCAGTAATATGCAAAGAGAACTGAGAAGTATAATCTTCATACAAAAAGATGAGCAATAAATTCATTTAAGTCTAAATATAGAAAACAAAACGCAGCATTGCACTGGGAATTAGAAATACATTCCAATATAAAATGTTTCAAAAATAGTAGCAGTGTTTCTTGATGAAAATACTGCAGTGCTCATTCTTTAGTACTCCAAAAATATTAGATACTTATAAAAAATTCAGATTGTCATCCCATACTGCATTTCACCAGGCAGAAAAGCAAGTACAGTGCATGCATATATACAGAGGAAAAACTCCATAGTTGTGTATTTGAGGGCTAAGGGAGGGAACAGAGAATTCTCAAGTAAAATCCTGGTCTCACCAAGCACTGGACTGGAAGGGACCAGCAGTACAACTTTAACCCTTAGTTGTATGCTATTAATCTACCTGGAGAAGGAGGAGGGAGAAGAAAGAAGAACATTCATTGCAGGCTCCATCCTTACCCCAGCTGGATCTACCAGCCAAACAACAGACCAAAGCCTGTAAGCTCAGTGGGAAGCAAAACAACTTTGTGGAGACAGGATTTTGTGTGATACTGCCATGGAACTGTAACAGAATCCAAATTTGACGTTACATTACAAAAGCATTGGTTCAGTATAAAAAGTCCTTCTCTTTCACAGTATCACTCTGCCCTTCATTCTCCCTTCTCCCTTTGGCTCCTTTCACCTAACTCTAGCAGTTGCTATTTCATTGCACCTGCACAAAGAAAATACAAATCCTGAGTACAAAACCTCAAGATCAAAACTGAATTATTGTTAAGGCTCCTTTTCTTACCATGCAAAACAACACCTGGAATTCCAGCCTCTGGGAACTGTGATTACAGCACTGGTTGTCAGGAAGGAAAGGCTGTGCATTTATCAGCAAAGTGCGTTTGTGAGCAGAGCTGAAAGCAGGCATCAGTATTCAGCCTTAGAAAAGGGAAGCTCTAGGCAGGTGCACAGGTACCAGTGCAAATACAACCTGCCCACAGCATTACACCTTAAAGACATGACTGGTGAAGTTTAAGCCATGCTTAGACTTGCAAAGTGGTGTAGAAATGCCTAAGCAAAAGCCAGAGAAGCAGCCCTGAAATGAAAGGAGAAAATCAGTGCTCTATTACAGAGAAGCTGCATTTGGGCTAAAGTTCAGTTCTGGACTGATGTGGCTAAACTGCAGCTAGAACAGGGCTGACACATCTGACAGGACTCAGCAGCAAATGAGCTGGTATGCTGGCAAACTCCATCAGTCTAAAGTGGCACTGTACTGAGTAGTAGACATAGGTTCCCAAGCGAATGCTTAAAAACCATGACAGCAGAAGGACAGAAGCTAACAAAAAGTGGCAATTTAAACCTCTAAACCTAGTGCATTTCAAAGCTGCATATATTACAAAAGTATTCCCTTTGTAACAGTACTTAACCTGGACGAGGCACACAGTGTAAGTGGGAAGAGTAAACACATCACTTGGAGCATCTTCTAAGCACAGTAACTGTGTTGTATTTCAGATTGCCCTTCCTAGCTGCAGAGCTAAATGTTAATGTGCTCTCTCCACAGCACAAGGCAACACGTAACAGCAGGTATTTCAATATATTGCAACCAGCTTCCACTCTGTAACAAGAAAAGGTATGGGGGGAAGCTTATTATAAATTTCCTCTCTCTTCCAATTAATTTAAATTTACATTCATTATAATGTGATTAAAAATAAGATACAGGTTTCAAATATTTAACTGAACATTTTCAAGATTTAACAGGATCTCATTTGCTAATAGTGCAGAATTTCTAAACTATTTTTTGCATATTTTTATTGTGAAAACATTCATGAATACTGCTAAAGTGAAAGGGACAATTGGACTTAAAATTTAAGTATCATGTTCAACTACATTTTTCTGAAAAATTATTTTTACCACATGAACAATCAAACTTCAGTGGAGTTCATTACCCAAACTTTTCCACCATACAATAATCAACTAATGGATTTTTCTTTCAGCTTAAATTTGTCACAATAATAACCCTATACACTTAGAAGATAAACTCTATGAAACAGAAAAAAAAAAAAAAAAAAAGCCGCCTGAGATATTTTAGAAAAGATAAAAGAAAAGATCTGATTGATGCTGAAACATGTACATGAAAGCTTAACAATTTTAAGAGGAAAATATCACAATCTGTGAGTATCTACAGTTTCTACATCAAGCCTGGTGGCAGGTTTTATGGAAGGCACCATTTGTGTATGAAATGGTAGGTGCTGTCTTTAGCTGGTCCAAACTGAGATTCTAAAGGTGGAGGAGGAGGAACAAAAAGAAACCAAAACCTGATTAAATCCACTGTTTTCAGTTACTGTTTGATAATGCTTCGAGTACTGTACATGATGCCTTCTGCCCGAACACGTTCAAGTATTGGCCCATAAACATTCTTTGTCAAAGGTATGACCATGCCTTTGGCAGCTATTTCACCTGAAATAAAGGCATTAGAAAAGCAGTGTTAGTGCTCTACTGGCTTTATTTGAAAAGGCTTTGGTAGCTGCACAGTGGGGTTTTTGTGGGCAAGGTGGAGGTTGCTGTGCTGGACACAGCCAGATCGAGGTGCAGGGAACTGCTGAGTCACTCAGCCCTGAGGCAAAATCAATTGTAATTTATCATGCCAAAGGTTTTCTCTATACTAGTGTTACATTTAATATTAACTGACTTAAAAATCTTCGTGGATTAGGCAGTAAATTAAGAGTTGTCACTGAATATCTGAACATCCAAACATGCAGATTAAAAATTCCTGTAAAGAAGACAGGAAGAGTCTGACAAATTTTAAAAAAAATACACATAAATATATTTAAGAAACACTATATATAAACTTTCTACAGGCAGGAAGATACAGAGGATTGAAATACTGTTATGAAGTTGGATAGCCACTTACCATCTAGAACCATTTTAGCAGCAATAGCTGCAGGGTATCCAACTGTTTTAGCCATTGCAGAATATCCTTTGTTATCCCCATAGACAACCAGATCAATAAATTTGTCTTCAAAATGGCCAGAAGGATGCCTGAGACCTATTTCACTTCTCATAACAATCATATCTCTCTCTCCAGTGCCTAAGAGAAAAGCACACAACTATTCATTACTTGTACTCCAGTCACACCAAGATGAGGTTCCTGACGAGGCAGGCACTCCCCATACACAGCACGTGTACCAGGAAAGTGACTGAAGGCAAGGACTATTAAGGAGGATGGAATACTAAGATAAAACTAAAAGTGTAACAAGGATAAGGATAAATTGGGGAAGTAGGGAACATCACAATACATTAAAAAACCTGTCATGATGGTTTATTAATGAAGGTGAGCAAACCAATCCAATTAAGGCTTATAAAAGATATTGCCCTGTTCTGTTTAAACTCAAGAGAAAGAATTTCTCACGTACCAAAGGGCAGCTTCATCTCCATGTGCTTTGCAAGAGCCCCTACAATGGAATCTGCTGCTGGAACCAGTTCATCTCCCAATAAACCTAACCTGGCAGAAGAAATTAGGAAGTCTTAAATCACTGCCTATCAACAGCTGCATCTCAGTTTTTTAATTTCCAGTTGTTCAGCGTACCGGTTTAACAGTCTCAACATGAACCAAAATGGTTAGAATTGCAAATATTTTCTTTTCTTATTTTTAAACTTTCAATATCATCGGAACATTTTACCATTCCACTGCTTCCAGCTGACTTTCGTCCTTCTCCAGTTTGTTAAATACAGCTTCTTTAAGAACATGGTGCTCAGCAGGTGACTTAATTCCAACCAGTTTGCACATGACCTCTTTCTGTTTAAAAACAAAAACAGTTCATGAAGGTCTGACATCTGTTCCCACTCCATCTCAATCAAGGTTTTGAGAACCAACTCCTCCACTAACATCAGTTAAAATCCAAGATTTCTGAGAAGACAGCTTACGTTACTGGAAAAGTGAGAAAGTTTGAGAATTTTAATCACAGCAGGAGCAAATAAGGCTTATCTTTTCTTAAAAGACTTTGTACCCCACCCTCAGCTGTCTCTCTCTACATTTTAGTCTTATACCTTCCACTGGCATCAAAGAAAGAGCATAGAGACCTGCATAAACAAAGAACACTAGGAGAAAGAGAAGCCACCAGGAGACTGACAGAGTGAAAACTCAGAGATAGGACATCCTTCAGTTGCTCTAGAAATGGAGAATATCTCTTTCAAAAGGAAGGAAACAGGCCAATAAGATGAACAAGGCTCTGGCAATCCTGTGAGTATTACCAAAGAATTTTCTTAACACTCATGCATATCTGGAGGCCATTTTGTGCCACCTAGATGCTAATTATTTCTTGCTTCATTCACAGCAAGGTGGATAATGAAAAGAACTATGAGCAAGATATGAAATAAGCAAGAATTGCAGTCTACAAGCTCATGTTAGCCCATCTCTTCTACTTCCCTGGCAGAGTAGATAAAGGGAAAGTACCAAGATCTAAAAACATCACTGAAAAATTTCTGCCAGAATAATGAGTTTATAGCTGTTTTTACAGATCACATAACCCTGTATACTTATTCATTGATGCTAGAAGAACTGGAAATTCCAGCCATCTTTAAAAAGAAAACTGGAAAATATCAACTCTAATATTGAAAGTAGACAAAAATAATCTCAAAATTAAAAAAAAAAATAATGCCCATATGGCCACCCAAAAACTCCTGGAGTTGGCTCATCTTCCCAATACTATATGCTAGTCAGAGACAAGCAAAACTGTGGCCTCTTCACCTTCTGTTTTTTTGGTTCTGAGAACACTCAAGACATTCTTCAGCTCTCTTCACCCCATACTGAAATATGAAATAGCCTGTTTGTCCACAGAGACAACAGAGAAAATGTTGGTTGTCAAATGTAACAGCAGCACATCAGAGTTACAGCTTGGCTGAGATAAATATGAAGGCACTCAAAATCAAAACAGAAAAGCAGCATAACAGAATACTAAAAAAATGCTTGTAGAGATTTCAATAGAAAAAAAAATATATACTCCTTTATGCACAAACTCTTACTTCTTGATGCTCCAAAAAATACTTTTACACTGAAGATCATGAGCCAGTAACAATGAACACTGCAAACTCAGAGCACTGAGGACAAGACTGTGACTAACAAAAAACATAAGGCAATTCATAAAAATACGGCCATGGCGTTGTCTAGCCGAGGCCTGAAAGCCTCCAATGTCAGACACTCCAGAATCTAACAGGGAACCTGTTCCAGCACCTTATTCCATTCCTGCTGAAGAAAGTCTTCCTAATTGCCAGGAAAATAATCAAAGATCAGGATGCAATACAAGATTCTCATTGCTAAGTACCCAAGTCTAGCAATAAGAAAGCAATCTATTAAACAGAGGAGAGAAGGCAGAGTAAGCAGAGTAACTCACCCAGGTTAGGGGTGGTGTAGTTGAGCTTAGCAAAGGATTAGGATCTGGGTTAATTAATCCTAGTTTTACAAAGCCTCCCATAGTTCTGGAAAATCCCTGAAAAAAAAAGAGTAACACCATTAAACACATTAATCACTTGAAACTGAGGTTATTTCTCCTTGGTTTGAATGTAGTGATAGACATAAGTGTGGCAGCTAAGTATCATTCTCTTGGGAAGTCAGCCACAATAACCTGATGCCAGTGAGGTTACTGCCACAGAGCAGTGTCTTCTCCAGCTCCTCTCCACCCCTTGTTCACTTTTCAATATCTTTTTTAATGGCTCATTCTGTCATCAATACTTCCATGGCAGGTACCATTGGTTTCTGAGATCAAAGGGCTCAGCTGGCCAGCACTAGCTGAAGTCCCAGCCCATCACTGCAGGGCTGTATCAGCCAGCTGGCCCATAAACCAACTACTGAATACACAGAGCACAGCGTGGAACTCTGCTCACCCAGTTTCACACCACTGGGATTGCATGGACATCACACAGGCTGCTTTGAAAGGTAAGAATCCCACGTGCTTATTTCTCATCTTCAGAAATATCAGACAGACAAAGCAGCAGAATGGTTTAAAAGGAACTGCAAAGGTTGCATTAGGCTGCACAATAAAAGAAGTCTCAACTGATTTCTGCTTACATTTGTTTGTATCCCATCAACATTTCCAGACAGCTGCTGGATGCCTGAGAGTACTTATATGCAAGTCACTAGAAACACTAAAAGGCAGAATTGAGAAAATAAAGCACCCTGAAAGGAGATTAATTGAATTAGGGGTCACTTCCACGAGCACTAGGTTATGAGTTCAGATGGCCTTGCAGTGAGATCCTTCTGTGTGACACCTCGTTTCAAACTGACTCCATTAGCTATGTAAACTTAACCCCTAAAAGGCACTTTTAGGAGATGACTGCTGCAGTGAACAGATTGGTTTCTGTTCTGCAGCACAGCAGCATGTGCAAAGGACCAGCCCTAACTTCTGTCCTGCTCAGCACTCTGTGCTGGCATGTCAGTACCATGCAGGTAGGGGTATGGCAGCCCTACCAACATCACCCCAGCCCAAATAACCCCTGCTGGGGGGGTTAAATAACAGCACTAACCACAGAAACAGCATTCTTGCAGCACACTGACAACCACTTGGCATGTCACCCTGACATTTTTGCAGTTCCTTGTGCTAGCACATACAAAAGAAGTTTTACCAGGCACCAAATGGAAGAATAGATATTGTCATATTAGGACTCCATGAAGAGACAGATGCCTCACATGTTTTTACCTTCTGAAAAAGAGATTTTATCTAGACTGACAAAAAGAGAGCTATTACAATTTATAAACCTTTTTCGCCCATACTGGCCTTCCATCTTTTTCCATACCTTTATCCAAGCAAGCTTCCCCCCAGAAATACAGAAAAAATCCTGCTGCATTGCAACAGAGGAATTAAGACAAAAAGGACATTTCCTCAGGCTATGGACAAATAACAATAACTTAAACCCTGGTATAAACCTTAACAGACATAGTACAACATCCATAAAAGCTTTTTCAAATCTTCAATATGGCTTTAAGTTTATTCCTTCTTAATGTCTATTAACTGGCAAAAAAAAAAAAAGAAAATCTGAAAGAAAAAAATAATTTGTTTTGATTCTGCTTTGTACATCTGACAAATTAAAGGAAATTACTCAATCAGTTAGAAGGCAAACACATTTATCTCTTAATATTTTACTTAGCTGACCAAAATTATAAAGCTTCTCAAATTTAACATTTCTAGTTACTTAATGAAAAACTTTCTCAGATTGATGGAAAATCATAATTTTCTGTAAGATTTTTACATTATGTTTTTCATGGGAATATAAGTAAATGGAATTAATTTAATTTTTTTTATCTATTGATCTGACACCAGATACAGAGCCAGAATAAAAAGAGGAAACACAGACTATGAAAGACAACTGACCAACTGTCTTAAACAAATAAAACTATTTTTCCATTTTTCAACAAATACCTGTTAAATACAGCAGGTAAAGCTACATTAAAAAAAAATAGATAACTGCTTTCAGCTGTCTCAACTGGAATAATGGGGAGCTCATAAATAGCAAGTGCAGATCTGTGAAAGGTGGAGTTTTAAATACATATTTTTTATTGAAACTAAAACATTAATCTCTTGGGAAAAGTAACAATTACTACACCTACAACTTACTTTGTATCTTAAGGTGCCTCTCAGTAAAGTGCGAGCTGTCTGAATACCATATGGCTCAGCATATTTGGTACTGTCTCTGTTAGGAAAACCTTCAAGGTTTAATCCTGGGAAAAAATCCATTGGAGTAACAGAATCCAGTAATGCTCCTCCAGGTGGAATATTGATAATCTAAAGTTTGTGAAAGAACAGCAAATATTATTTTTGTGCAGTCATATCCAACTTATTTTAGAATAGAGAAGATAAAGTATGCTCAAATACAGGAAAGACACATTTGGCTTTCCAAGTGTAAACAAAGTCCTAGTCTAAATAAAGCAGTTGCCCAAGCCATTTAATCATATCTGGTGCAGGAGGAGCATGCAATGTTAGCCACTGCTAACCAAAGGGCTAAAAAAGCCATGTTCTCACATACACAGTTAATTCCTGCTACACTTACATTAAAATGGCAGGTTCCCATTTCACTTACATTAATGTCATTTTGGAGCATATTCCTAACTGCACCAGTGTGATGGGAGAGTCTACCTATGAGCTCCTTCCTTTTTGGTCAAATAATTTATTATCTTGTTTAGGTTCCGCTTCATGTTTTTTATATGGGAGAGAAGGCAGATATAAACAGAATGATGGATGTTTGTTCCTTTTTGTTTAAAGATTAAAAAAAAAAAATCAAGTGATATCACACGGATATAAAATTACTGTCCATATGTATCTTTACTTGAAGCTACAAAGCACCATGGAAGGAAAACAAAAAAAAAAAGATGGGTGACTAGTTCTCTTAGCACTCCCAACCACAGCCTTGAACCCTGATTCCTTCAAGCAGCTAAAGCCCAGATCTGCTATGCTGAATCAATACAAACTCATTTTCTGACTTCTGAGCAAAGGGAAAAGGTTTACTTGTAGAAGAAATACTGAAGCAGTGAAGCCTGTAGAAATGCCAAAAGATATCGTTGTGTTTGCCAGGCAAGACAGGTGTGTGAAAGAATCCTACACAATGGTCAAAGACATAAGTATTTAGTGATAAGGAGGAAAAATTGCAGACTTTACTGACAAGCTCATCTAGTGCTCTCATAATGACTTGTTCATATGCATGATCTAATTTTTCCTAGCAATGGGTGAACCAGATCAAAATTAAATTAGAAATATTCAAGAACCTTTTTCATCTGAAACTTATACTTCATTGCTTTTTAAATAATGATCCAATGTACAATCCCTGAATTTCTCCTTTCTTACTTCCATAAGAACAGTAGAGCACCAAAATGTCATAAAACATAAAAGATTACATTTCAAAAGATTTCTAAGTGTTGCAGATCAAAGAGTTTTAGGTAATTAGCTAAACTTTACAGTGGTTATACAAGGCAGTCTCCTTGACAATTGCAGTGGAAGCAAGTGACAGTGGAAATAGATAGTGCTGGAAAGCAGAAATGTGATAATGGCTTGCAATAGCTTTGCACAAATCAATTACAATGTTTACATAAAACAGAAGCAGTGACATTTGTGAGGTTAAGTCTAATGACTCTTGCACAAACAACAAAACAGAGTTTCTATAAAATAGACCAAAAGGCATTTCACAAAACCCACTCAGCAGGTTATTGGTATTACACATTACACCAAAAGAAAAAGTAATTGAGGGTTCTACCACGCATTGTGCAAGTACAAAATGAAGCTGTTTGATTTATGAACACAAATAGATAGAAAAGCACTCTCTCTCACCTTTGTTTCACAGGGCCAAAGACAGGGCAATTAAGTAGCAAAAACAACATCCAACAGGAATGGAAGTTGAACCCAGAAAAATCAACTCCAATCCAATGCTTTAGTCCTTAGAAAAAATTTATTCCTGGCAATCAGTTTCCATATAGTAAGTAAGAATTCAGCTGGCAGCAGCCAGGTATTATCATGCTCCAAACACAGAACTAAGTGATTTATGTAAATGGCTTAGGCAACTGACCGCCACCAGCTTGAAAGTAAACACAGCATTTTACAAATTCCAATTTATTCCTCAGCCAAATACCCGGGGTTTTGTCTGATTTTAAATTAAAATTTTCCCATTACTTCACCTCTCCGTCTTTTAAATACGTAGCAGGCTGAACTGTATTCAGCAATACTCCTTGTGGACTCCAGCTGAACTTGTATCTCAGAGGATTGTCAGAGTGCTCTGGAGCTGGTAGGCCACCGCAGAAAGAAGTGTATGATATAACCTGTCAGATTTATTCACAGAAAAGAAACAGTGAGCAGATGACAGATCAGGATGCATTGAGATCTACCCTGCACAATCCCCATCAGTTCTTAAAATTTCTGTTCGTGTTATCCCCCAAATGAGCCAGATCAGAAGGATCTACAGTGGGGAGGTGAAAATTGTAGGCATTGCCTGTAAAGGAGAGGAAACCAAAAGACACACTGGGGCAAGGCCATCTTGGCTGATGGTCTCGCCAAGAAAATTAGTAGCTATGAAATTCAAAGCATCAGAAAAAGTAGAATGTCCAGAGTCTGTTACACATCAGTGACATACTGGAAACCTGCATGGTGTTAAAAGAACAACTTTAGTAATAAAATCTTAGCAGAACTACCCTCTAACCTTACCGTAGCACCAACTTCTTTCGCCTTGTCAATACATTCCATCGCCAGCATGTGATCAAGACCAGGATCCAAGCCCATTTCACTGATAACTGTAATACCAGCAGCTTCTACACTAAAAATAATAGAAATACAGAGCCATCACAATATTCACTATTACTGGCCTTTTATTCTGTAAATCTGTCCAATCTGCTCAGTGAACCTTCCCCAATACAGTAACCTCTAGGCTCTGTCTGCAGCTTGTGGAAATAAAGACACAAAAGCAGACATTAAACCCTGAAAAGTGACAACCACCTAAGAGCTGCCAAACCTTTGTTTCTCTTACTTCTCTGCACCTAGATGCTGGTGGAAAAAGGAATTTCTATCAGCTACTCCATATCCCACACTCTCCTGGACACTGCTATAATGCAGGAAAGTAGTAATGCAGAGGGCAGCACAGAGCTGGTCATAATTGTCCTAAACAGCTTGTACAAAGAAGAGAGATTAAAAGGCCTGCTTTCCAAAATTACACGTATTTGAGGCTTTTTATCCTAATAGTTGCCAACAGTCCCAGAGGAGTTCACTTTTCACCACAAAATGAGGATTTATTTTATTTTTTAAATCAGTTTGTCTTTTGACAAATGAGAATTGCCCTTTTTAATTTTTGTTTTCCTGACAGCATGCCTTATTCTCAATAAGAATAGTAGGAGAGGCCCCTAAATATCTGTCACTTTCTGCAACACTGATTCTCTACTAGTCTAGTTTTTCTGTTTTATCTTTTGCAAAGACACAGCAGGTATGATCCTTCACTTGAATACACTTCAAATTTTCCAGTACTGTGACTCAGAGGAGAACCTACATGAAGCTCCACGCTCAAAACAGCTTCCAAGCATAGGAAGTAGGACAACAGAAACATTTGAGTAGTTAGTGTTGTCACCAATTTGAAAATTATACAGTGGGTGTATCCAAAAGAAGAGCATGAAGGAGGAGATTAGTGCAGGTACAATAAGCCAAGAATGAGTTTATATTTGGGAGAAGGCAAAGGATAACAAACAAGCTTGCTGGGAGAATATGACAGCACAGCTACTCAGCTTGAATATCAGCCCAGCTCAAACATCTTAACAGCCTGAGGGAAGAGGCACATTAACATGAAATAGGATGATGCAGGCATAAAAATACATTCCATTATTTAGAGCATTAGTCTAACCAGACATGTATGCACTCATTGCTCCAATCTGCAACATGCACCTTTGGAAAAGTTACTGGGTCCTCCATCACAGAAAGAGAAGCAGAAAGAATCCAGAAAACAGTAATTCACAGTAAGTGTTGCAGGTGTAAGAGACTGCAAAATATTCAGATAACGTGCTAAAGAAGGAAGCAACACCAGGGAGATGCTACTTTCACACCTACCTCTCCTGAAGTTCTTTCATGGCTGGTGTTAAATAGCTGGCTGTTACCAAGTTCACTTTGTTGTCAATACATTTCTTAGCAACAAAAGGGTGTGCCGAATAAGGCAGCAAACTACAAATGAAAGAGAATCATGCAACATCAAAATTCAAGCAGTTACTTATCCTGTCACTGGAAAGACACTCTGATGCTTTTTTGAATGCCTACAAAAGAGCTCAAATAACAGCTCAAAAGACCAGCCATACCTGCCTTCCCCTGAGCAGTTCCACACCTGTGAAAGTGGAACACTACCCTATCAAGACAGCACTGTTGTATGCACTCAGAACAGGGCACTGAACAACAGGGGAGTCATTCCTGAGACAGAATCTTCTGTCACACTTTCTGTAAACCACAAACCACTGACCTCTTTCCAAAGACGTCTTCTAAACAAGCATGCTGGAGGTTTAGAAAATGCAAAACTGTCCTTGAGAAAGCTTGCATTACAAAGATCTTGGTGAATTACTTTGTGAAAAGCACGCTCTACATGGAATGGATGCAACATTCATGATGCCCACGGCAAAAGAAACAAAATAGACAGGACTATGAAGTTCCTTCCCTATACCAATATCTGGAATGAGTTCTTAATGGGATATTCAGAAAAAAATACCATGATGTCAGAATTCTGCCTCTGGTGAACATGAAAATTTGATCACAGGGACACATAAGCTTGTGGATGCAATTGGCCCTTCACTTTAACGAGGGGGTCCATCGAACTGGTGAACACCTCTGAAGAAGTCAAAACCCCTTTTAAAGTTCTGATACCCTGCTACATGAGAAGGCAGCAGCCAGTTACAACTACTTACATTCATAAATATGACTCCACATCCTGGCCATTAAAAAAAAAAGCCTATGTGTTGATTTAGGTCAATCAACTAGGAGAAAGAAGCAGCATGACTTAGGGTTGAGCCAATCATGTTTTACACAGAAATCTGACCTGATCACAAGGTCGTGCTTTTTCACCAAAGAGGACAGCTTTTCCTCATGCTTAAGGACATCCATATGAACTGGGGTAACATTTCTGTACTTCTTTGTCAGCTGTTCAAGTTGCTCCTTCATGACAGATACTGTTTTAAAAGTAAAAGAATAAACTATTACCTACAGATGAAGCTAAGTCCAAAGCACACCCATGTATAATTGTGCCAAATTTACAAAGAGAAACAGAGGCATGCATGTTTTCCTTCACTAACTAGTGAAGAAAAATCAGGCATTTAGTAAACAAACTTGTTCAGAGAAACTTACTCAATTCCTCATCCTTCATGTTTAAAAAGAAATATTTCTAAACTCTTTCAATAGACTTCAACAGAATTCCTATTTACAGTCAAGAAGAGCTTAATACCTTAAAGCAAAAACCAACTCACATCAATTGCCATTTTTAACATGACAAATATAGAAATATTAAGCTTTAGCTTAGGTCAAGTGTGAGTAAAATGTTTAAACTGACTACTTTTAATATTTACATATGGCTTAGTCCTCTCAATCCCAAATACCATATTATAACTAAATGGGATAAACCCAGTCTCTGCCTGCCTTCACTTAACTACCATTAAAAAGAAAGCAGAACTGAAAGAGATCCACAATAACACCACCACTATTTGCCACCTCTGGTTTCCCATCCCAGTTCACCATGCTGCCCACACAAGCCAGAAAGAACAAAAAAAGGAGTGGCCAAAGAAGACAGCACATCTTCACTTACCATTATAAGGAAAGAAGAACTGAAAAAGAGAACTGCAGTTAACACAACCAGTTTTTGCTACATCTGACTGATTTCCTTTCCCAGCTCACCATGCTGCCAGCACAAACCAGAGAACACAGCCAGGATAAAGGAAAAGTCAAAGAAGGCAGAAGGTAGGGCACAAGCTTACAGAGACTTAGAAGTATCCGTTGCCTCCAAGTTAGGGCCTTATTTTCTCATGGTCTTTCCAGTCAGTGGGAAATAAATGTTGCCAGAAGGTGATTCTTTATGCCTTACAAATCAAATTGTGCTGAGGGAAAAGAGCTAGGCAAAATCATCTACAAATTTAA
This sequence comes from Thryothorus ludovicianus, assembly GCA_013397245.1. Taxonomy (NCBI): domain Eukaryota; kingdom Metazoa; phylum Chordata; class Aves; order Passeriformes; family Certhiidae; genus Thryothorus; species Thryothorus ludovicianus. The sequence goes on from VZTB01003612.1 coordinate 863,580, forward strand.
ACTCAAGAAGTAGATTACATGAAGGTTTTCCAATTAAAGTTTTCATCATCTGGATTTAAAGTGGTGTAGCCTAACAGGAGGAAACCAAACATGGCACTGTGATGTGCATTTTGTGTTTTCTGCACCTACTCACCTGCTGTCAAATATTAAACAAGTAATATCTTTGTGTCTCTTTCCTTCTGTGCTATTTGTGTGCGTGTGTGTGTGCTGTAGAAACTGCATGTTTTTAAGCTACCCAGATAAGAGACTATGTTTGTACAGTGCCTGGCAAAACAGATCTTCCAGTTCACCTGGTTTCCCTTCCTGCTACTGCACTGCAGGGAGGGGATGCAATTTCCCTAGTGACAAAGGGATGGCACTGCAAATTGCTATAATCCTTCCTTCTTCACCACCTCAGGCAGTGCTCATAACAAGGGTGCAGCTTTCCTAGGTTTCCCCCCTTCTTCCTAGTAAATCTTTTCCCAGTGGTTAAAAGTACTATGCTTATCACCATGAAAGGTAGTAAAAGCAACTAAGCATGACAGTAGCATGAAGAAAAAAAAAAATCAAAGCAATAACAATAACAATCAACAGCAATAAAACTCTAAGTTTTAGGGGAGACCACTTCCCAGCGAAGTATCTTTCAGGCAATAAGGCAATAGAACCTGAGTTTTAAATCTGAAGGCCCAGAATTATGGTAAAGGAATCATTAAGAAAAGGATTACTGAGATGTCCAGCCTGAAATATGTTACAGATAAAACCAACACAGAGGAATAAACAAGTAGGCATTTGGCACTCATGGGAAAGTCAGGGTCTGAAGCTTTACCACCAGGACACTCAGTGTAGGAAAAGCAGATACCTCACTCACACAGATATCTATAAAAATATACTAATGTTCTTGTTGTGTGAGGCTGAAAACACAGCCAAACACCAACAAAGTGACTGACTGTCTACAAAACCAATCCTGAGCCCAAAGCAGGTTAGAAGGAAAAATACTTCTAATTTCCCTAGAGATTACACATGAAACAGTTAACTTTTAATATGGCTATGTGATTTTTAAATCAATTACATAAATTCAAAATGCTCACAAGGCTACAAAATCCTTTCCTGCTGTGCATAATAACAAAGATTTTCTTTATCTCTTCTCAGAACCACATCCATTTATTATTTATGAGAAGGTCTCTGCCACGTGCTTCAGTAAGACATAATACTGAAAGGAAACAAATTCTTACATACCAACTGTGATTTCAGTGTTGGAATCTCTAGTGAGATATTCAAGCACAGGGCCAGAAACATAGCCAGATCCAAGCAATAAAACCCTCTTCTGATCACTCATCTTCAGTGACTGAGCCTGTTCCCTAGAAGGTGTTACAGACAAAATTAAAAATTACACACAAAAAGCTGTAATCTGCCATGGTTAACAGAATTATGTTTTAGTAAGTCTACAAACCAAGAGCTCTATTCAGACCAAGAGTCAAGTTCCTAGCTATCTGATCCAGGACTATCTAGCACTCCTTCTGCTGCATAACTTCTAGTTTCTTTCCTCTAACATAAAAATGATCAAATCCATCAACAGTTCCACTGCTTCTCCGATTCCTTCTAGCTGTTCACCGAAACTTTCCTCAGTTGTATTTTTCCCAATGGCCAAATTACTGTAACCAGACAACTTGAGGGCCACCAATGTTGTGTCAGGCTTTCAGAAAGGGATTTCAGGGTCTGCCTTGCTTCCTTTACATCACAAGTAAAAGACACAAAATCATGCTGGTGAAAGCGCATTTTGTGTAAATTATAACAGGTTCATTTTAGTCCATCATAGGAACAAGATAATCAATAGAAGTCAAATAAAACTTAATGACAACTAAGAAATCATCATTGCAGACAAGGAATCAGATATGAAAACCATCACAGGGTTTCAATCTAATTACTACTACTCTCATAAACAAATTTAAGTAGAACTCCTTTTGACTTTCAATATAAAATGTATTCACATCATATTTAGCATTTCTTTCTGTCAACCTGAATAAAACACTCAGCAGTTGTTTAAATATGTTCTCAGAAATGCAAAAATCATAGCAAGAACACACATTTTGGTTGCTTATAATTAGTTTTCCTTTTAGCTTAAATTTGCATTAAGTTGTAAAATCAGGATTGTGAAACTGACTGACTACATAGATAAAAATTATTTAGCAAAAGAAAAAACTCTTAAAGCACTTCTTATTTTTGAAGAAAGCTATTCACTGCCCTACTGTTTAATCTAATTAATGGAGACTGAAGTTTGGCTTTTCTTTTCCCATATCTGAAAATAAATTTCAATAAATAGGTGGGACTTTCAAGGATACAATCTCATGGGAATCTTCATAAGCATATAAGCAAGATTCTCAGTTTCCCTTTTGTGCTCTAAGAGTTTGTACCAGCACTGCAGATTATGCCTCAGAAAGAACCCTGACCTTTGCTTGACAAGATGATGTCCACTCTGCTGAAACCTGCTGGCCTTAGAAGAGGACCAGCCATAT
>VZTB01003612.1:866076-903066 GCA_013397245.1 Thryothorus ludovicianus
CATATGTCTACTAAATAATATTTGGTTCAGATATTTTTGAGGCTTCTCATGGCAGCCAAAAGTCAATATTTTGGTTGTGTTTTTTTATTTCAAAATAGGCCGTAACAATGACAGATGATGTAGAAGCCTGCCAGAGCAACACCTAATAGCAAGACAAACAGAGCACTATTGCTCAACCTAAAGCATGGCAGGAAGTGTCAGAGCACACTTAGGGGTGCAAGGCCTCAAATAATACCACTGAAAGACTACTCTGAATGAAGAGAGTTAAATCAATACCAAATACATCTATATCATATGTCTGAAGCACATTCCAGCCTACTGTAGCAGTACTGTAAAGACTGAATTACTCTCCAAAATTTCAGATGTTCCATCCTCATTTCCTCTTATTTCATAGCCTTTTTTAAAAGGTCATTCTTTTCAGATAATTAAATCTGAATGGTATGTACAAATGTATCAACTCTCTAATCTAAATTATTACTATAGATTACTGCAAATTTTGACCTTTATAAAAGTTTCACAGATTTGATTTTTTTTAAAAAATTTAAATAATGATTTAATACATTCACAGAAAGTCTTCAAAGTCCATCTTATGCTTTTATATTGCAAACCCAAGAACTTTCCTCCTCCTCTTCCTCCTGTAAGATTTTTCACAACTGTACTCTTATGGGCAGAGGAAGAAAATAATTTCTCTCCATGCTTTAGGGAACAAAAGTGATAGGCAGCTTGGAAAAAGGAGAAATTCTTTTATGAAAATAAGCTAGATTTTGCAATCCAACTTGTCACATTTATTAAAAACTTCTCTAGTGTCTAGAATGAAGTCACATTTGAATCAAACACAGCATGTTTACTCTAGGACATGCAAAAACAAGAGCTGTCAAATGACCCATCAAGTATCAGAACAGAATCTACACAGTTCCAGATTATGTCTATTTTCTAGAAATAAGTTCAACTAATTCAGTTACAAATAAGTTAATGTGATGTGCCTTTGCAGCTGTGGGTGAGAAATCAGCAGAAGTCAAGGAGTAAGTAAGGGTGCAAAGATGTAGATGAGCATGTTTGGTAAATCTAATGGCACCCAAGACAGTGCAGCTCATATAGTCTGGCTGTCCTATGTCTGAAACATCCACAGACTTGAAGAAGTATTAGTAATAAATCTACATAGAACCCTCAGAAACTAAACTGGACATAGCATAATACTTTCCTAGAGTGGAAACAAGCCACATAATTCCTTACAGGGTCTGAACAAGAGTGCATCTCTATCTAAATCACATCCTAAGCAGTAAAACCCTTCTTTCATTTGCATCACCTCTGAAGTTTGCAAAATAAAGGGGGGTATTGTCCTGCTTTTCTGACAGCTAAGCGAACAACACCAAGGAACATCACATGCAGAATGCAGATCTGCAGAAATATCAAAAATTTACCCAGAAAAAGCACCCTTGGAAATGAAGTCTCCAGATTCTCATGTTAGTTCACACAAGACAATGCAATTGATTATGGAGGAAGCTAAAAAAATATCATATCATTGCACTGTGTGAGGAATAAAAACTTTTATTGAGACAGCCTCTTGAGGGGGTCTACCAAAGAGCACAGAACAAAAATCACTATGAGCTGAAGCCTCTGAGAAGCAAACAGCACATTAGTGGGGAAAATTCACCGATAGTTCTTCATGCACAGGTTCATAACAAGAAGTCCTAAAGTTCCCAAACGAAATTGGAGGGGTTTGAGGTGCAGAAGTCAACACACTATGCTCTTAGTGCATAGTGCACACAGTGCTGATAGTCAGACCAATTAAAATTTTTACAAGATGTACAGTCTAGCTGTCACTGACCAAGAACATGAACCCACTTATTGTGAAACTAACATTCTTTAAATGTAAACTACAGATGTTTGTTAATAGTAGGGGGGCAAGGGGAATGGAAAGGACGTGCAGGTTATTTATACTTTTGTTAGCTTAATTCACTCTAGGCTACCATTGGCACACAACTGCTGTGATGGGGTGTGGATGAAGTGGTAGCTGAAGCTGAATATAAGAAAAAGTCTGAGAGTCTCAGAGTCCCCTCAATACATCCAGTCACAGAACAATGCTGCACAGCATAGCACTTGAGCCATACAAGAAGTAACTAGATTCAAGGAATATTTGAGATTTTGCTTTTAGCCATTCCTTTCAAATGACTGTATGTTATATCTATTTCAAAAGGGCAAGGAGTAACAGGGTAATACTAATATGTGCTGTTTTCTGCCTCTGGTAAAACAGTTTTCATAATGCAAGAAAGAGAAAAATGAACCTTCTCAACTTCTCAACTTCAATATGAGTCACTAACAAGTGTTAATGATTTAGGCAATGTACATGAAGAAACAGTATCATCAACCTGGAAGACATTTATACACAGTACAATATAGATGCATTCCACCAGACACAAGAATAGATGAATGTAAAAGGGGAAACAGAATGCAGACAGGGTGACTTTTTAAATCCTGAACCAAATAAACTTGAAGAGCCTACATTACCTGCTCTCTCTCAGTTTCTGGATATATTGATACTTGGGTGTCAGTGAGCCATTGGATGCAATCACTGCCTGGAAACATGAAACATATTTTGAGGGCTTTATGTGTCTGTATATTTCAAAGCAGGAGAAGAAAAGAGTAGTGCCAAATTGCAAAACTTACATCTCGAACAACAGGTGAGTAATTCTGTTTTTCAAGAGGTTCTGAGCCTTCTGATAACAGCTGTGGAGATAAGTTATTTCAAATCAGGTCGTTTTATTACCAAATATTTCTCAAAGTAAAACATTAAGATTTTAAGCAACATTTAAATGCGTGCAACAATACCAACATCTTGTACATCTGAAATACTTCTGGCTGCAATCGGCGTCACTTGACTTTTAGGAAAATACAGGAATTCAAACAGCAGTCTGACTGTGAGGAACTGTTGAGTGCCCAAGAAAATCAGATGTTTACATCTAGTGCAGGGTCCAGAAGCAATGAACTACCTGCCTGAGCCTGTTTTCTGCCTACAGAAAGTGTTCTTGACAAATCCCTAAGACATCCAGGTCACTCATGTCTCATTCACATGTTTCCTTTTCAAAGGATTGCCTCAAGACTTCAAAAGCTTTTTTCTTTTTTTTTGAAGTATAAAGTTAGTTATGTTCTACAGCAGATTCCTTTTGAATGTATACAGGAGACCAGAAAAGCAACAAACAAGCAGACCAAATTCTGAGTCTTTTACCTTCTTGTTGGGTACATAAGATCTTACCATCTCCTCAATATAAGGGAAAAGCATATCCCCAAAGTACTCTGTTGCTTCTATAGGAAGCTGAGCTGGCAGATTGTCAATGGAACACATCAGAATCCCCGAGCCTTCAACACTGAAAGAGAGAAAACAGCTCTTCTAAAGAACTTAGTACCTGAGAGGTACCACCTTTCAGAAATGTTATAAATACATTATTTTTTCAATATAATGTTTCACTCTACAAGTTACAATGGAAAACAATAAAAAGTAAGGGCTCTCCCACCTGTCATGAGTAATATGCTGGTCAGCATCATACATACAAAATGGGTTGTCAATTGTTGTACACTCAGTCATAAATTCTATAGATCCTCCAGTATCTGCTGAAATGTCACATATGGCCAGAAGCCTAAAGCAATTAAAATAAAAAGTGGAATAGAACATTATACAAATTACTGAGAAACACAGGTATAAAAGGTCACAAGTGAACAGGAAATAAAAAGAAATGTGAGATCTATGTGACTTCTAGCCTTCATCTCAACTAGATTTATCTAGTTTATTCATCTCAACTTCAGTTCAGAACAAAACACAAAAATCAGCATCCAGAAATATAATGAAAATTTGGCCCTATTGTAGTCATCAGGCTGGCATTCTTATCAACAGCATCCAATTTCATGGCAAGACTGGCAGAATCCATTCACTCATGATCTTTTCTCTCTATGCCATATGCTGCCAACACCTCCCATTCATTTTCCATCTACCAATTCCCTCAAGCTGTGCAGTCCTGCATGAAACTAACTTCCCATCCTAAAGGGAAGCCTAAAGAAGTGGCTGCCTCCTACCAGTTCACAGATAGCAGGTGGAGCATTCATTAGCCTAATGCACAACCTCTGGCTCCACTGAAGGTTAACTCTTCAACTCTATTTGTCATGTGAGAGAAAGAAAGGTGTCAAGAACTGGCAGAGAAGAGATAAAAACCTGATTCCTGACCAGGATATATCTGCATGTCCTCCCCAAATCTGTGACAGGGCTATTAGAGAAAAGGGGGCTCCTACCCCAACTGAGAGGAGACTTAATATAGAGAACACATACACATGTAAAAATTCATTTTAGAAGTATATAGTGTGCTTAAGCAGGTAAAAGAGAAACAAAAGAAACATATAGTTTAGGTAGCAATTTTCTTGTAACAATACAGATAAAAGTGTAATAAAAACAACTTATAATAAAACACATAAAAATTTAGTTGCTAAGTAAAGGCTGTAAAGATGAGATGGATCTTAGGTATTGTATATTGTAAAAAAATCAGTAAAGCAAGACTTAAGCATTGTAAGAACTCAATAAAGCAAGAACTATGTAAGGCCAGCAAAAAACAACTCCTAACTTTAATAAAAACAAATTAACCTAAGAAAAAGGCAAACCTCCACTGCACTTGCCCAGAGACAGAGGTCAAACAGCAAATATTTAATAAAGAAATCAATTATTTCATCAAGACTCCCAAAGACCCTTGCCCACAATTATCCAAGAAATGTAACAAGTACAAAAAAGCAAAAAGCAAAAAAATAAGTGAAAAAAAGCGTGTCTGTAAAATCAGTATGTATTTATACCTAAAACCTGTCTCAAACAAGAACACATAATTTAAAAAAAAATCCCCGTGCATCTCAACTAAAAATAAAACATACCCTTTACAATTTCAATTGTAAAGTCCTTATTCCACAACACAGACTAACCCTTGGTTTGCACCCCACATTCTATCCTTAAAACTATTCAGGGTTGTGAAGCATTTCCACTACATGCTGCAGAAATAAGAGGTGCTAAGGAACAGTTATTGAACCTGTACAAGCCAAATGACAGGATAGGAAGAACTTTCCCTAAAACTCTGCTCAGGCATAGAAACTTCTACCAATACTGGTGCAGCAGGTACATTCCCAGATATCACACTTTTGTTTGTATTGGATTCTGTATGAAGATCAGTGGCAAAACTACCTCTGCAGAAAGAACAATATCTATTAATCATTTCTACTGTGATGTTTTCAAAAACTCCAACCCGTGAAAACAAGACTGCAAAGCACAAAAGAACAAGAGCAAAATCAATGGGACACTGTAAAACATGCAAGAGGAACAACATAAAATAAACAGAATAATTTACTAGATACTGTGGTGAAAGTGTCTAACATTACAAGTTAATCATCGTGCTGCAGAGCTGTCACAAGAGAAATGAGTGTCTCACCTGTGTGGTAATTCAGGACAGCCATCCATTGCACCAGTAGCAGATTTAACTGGCACCAGAAGCTTCTGAGTGTCCTGCCGACTCAGCAAGCGAGGACTGTTTTGTTCCCAGTATATACCATTAATTAAACAAGTTGTATAGGGTGCAACCTGTAAAGGAAGTTACAGATGCCTCATGTTTTCACCTAGTACTTCAGGAAGCTGAAAGCACTTGGTCTAGCATTTTAAGTTAATGCTCTCTCAAATGATGGATACACAAAAGTGTAGTAAGTACAAACACTCTGTGGAAAACCTTTCATAAAAAGCAGAAGAGATGCTCACATCAATGGGAAAGCGAGAAACATAATTTTCTGGATGTTTATCATAGTCTACTGGATCATATAGTCCATCACGTTTCCTTACAAGATGATGGTGACGACTTAACACTGTTCCATAGACTTTCCTGAGGTCTGAAGTTCAAAAAAAAAAAATTAGCTCTTGGACAAAAAGGGCTTCAATGTTTTTAATCACTATTGTCACTGCATACCTCCAGATCTGGAAACTTCCTTTAGTTCATGTGGTTCCACAAACTCACATGGGAGAGCACTGAACATTTCTTGAGCACCCTGAAATCATGAAGCAGGATTTAGAATAAGTAGACTATAAATGTAATGTAACACTTCTCATTTGGTGTTTGAAAACAAACATAAAATGTCACATATAATTCGGCAGCTCTGCCAGAGAACATCTCCAGAGATGTACACATTGTTTCACACATACCCCTGCTTACCCAAAACTAAGCTGCCTGGGCATTATATGCAAGGAATTTACATCGTTCCCCACTACTGCAGAATGCCTAGACTACAATCCAATGCCTGGCTCTTATTTCTAATGGCTGAGCTGGGAGGCCTCAACTCAGCCACAAGAGGGTTTTGCTGCCACTCTGGGGAGCAGGTACTCTTTAGGAAAGATCCCTGAAGCCACTCCTCACCAACCAGGCTGTTCTGAAGGCCAGGAACTACAAGATGGCTTTCCCAATAAGCTGTGATCACAATGAAAAGATTTTCAGACATACCATCCTTTTGGCTAGAAAGAATACATTTATGCAGGCAGTGATTTCACTTTATAGCTGGAGCGTTGTTAACTGATCTTTGTTTCCAAAATCAGGGGTAAGTCTTTCCCCTATGTCACAGAAAATAGCCCTGAAGTCAAGTACTTGTAAGGCAAGTACATAAAAGCTCAGCTGGTGTTGGAAAAAATAATTATTTCCTTCATACTTAAATGGAGTGATTCATTTACTTTGTAAGCACAGAGTCAACAGTGGGGAGGGAGTGGGATAGAAATCATGAAGGTTGGAAAAGAGAGAGGAGCAGTAAGATTTAATACATGTTCATTGATAAGAAGTTAGCATGTCAGCCTAGTCATGCATGATCTCATATTAAACATTTTAGTTTACAGTACTTAAAAATTGTTAATGGCAAAGGAAAAGTCCAAGCAAATAAAATGAACCCATTAACCCATTTAACCTGATAGAGATCAAAAGCCACAAATTTCTATTATATAGCATTTCACCTTGAAGACAATTCTTACCTTAGAAACATTACCAGTGCCCGTAAACACAAATGTTAAGGGCCCCACTGACTTTGGCATCAATCCCAGTGAAATTTCATACCCAGCATCCCGTACTGCCTGCACAGCCTGACTGCTATTCCTGTAGTTATGTGCCATCCCAATGTGCTGAAATCAAAGGCACAGAATCATCAAGATATTTTCCATATTCAAACACAGATAATTAGTAGATGCCACAATGTTATTTAGCTAAGAAAAATACATACACACACACTCTTACCATGAAGGGAGTGTGATGACCCAGAGCTAAAAATCGTAAACCCAGTCCATGTAGAATGTTGATCATTCCTGTTGTTAAAAAAAAATGGAAAATTGGGCCATCAGTCTTAATTAAAAACATGCACAGTTAGAAACTGCAGAGACTGACTGAAGCCTCAAATCATCCTAGATATTTTACCCATGTTTTTATATTAATACTTGACTTCTAAAGAAAGTCTACATAAAACCAGAGAAGGAGAAATTTAATAGCAGTCCATGACCTTAAACTTGCTCTTGGCCCATTATACATTTAAGCACCATTTAATATTCAGATATCCTTTTATGAGGTGTATCCATATCATCGGATTCCAAAGAAGGAAATAAGAGTCTCCTGAAGAAACAGTGCTGAAGTTCAGTAGAAAGAAATGAGAACCATGCCACACAAAAATCAGATTAAATGCATAACAGTGACAAATAAATGTTGTTCAAGCTTTCGGAACTGAGAGCAGCCTTTTATTAATCAAATGCCTAATCAGTTGATCTCTTGATGTTTAGTCTGTTCCAGATAGTTCAATGGACAAACAGGACTTCAAGACAACAGCATAAAATATTAGATTTGTCAGGAATCCACACCACCATTTGACAAGTCATCTCATGAAAGCAGGAGGCACAAACCAGAATGGAAAAAGGCTGTTAAAAGCAAGAATTTAAAATGCAGTTAAAAACACATTGCAAGCCTAAACTTTCAGGAAGCACAGACAACCAGAAGTATTACAAGAAATCACTTGGTGCAAGCCTGCCTTTACTTTATACACTATACCTGCTACACCAGCCCACTTTCCAAAGGCCACAACTCGCATTCCTTTATGATCAACCATTTTTTCATAGTCAAACAGTCGAATTTCCTGAAAACACACAGCAAACTGAGTATTAAAATTTTCAGTGAATGCAGTCTGTGGCACGTTGCTCTCCCAGGAACTACCTTTACACATGTCTTTGTCATTCTTCATAACAGAGTCTGATGGGTAATATAAGAAAGGCAAATATACCGTAACAAGATTTAAGTATATAAAAAAAAAACATAACAGTTGCACTGAATTCTTCTTTGAGAGTCTCTGCACTGGCCATGCCCTCTTTGCACAGAGCTCCCCAATGTGCCACTCCAGCTGCTGCAGGCCCAAGAGGCTGCTCATTTCTGCTTGAACTGGCTGCCTTCCTCTGAAATGGCCAATTTGCACTCCAGCTTAGTAACTTTCCAACAACTCTTCGCACTCAGAGAGAAAGAGCCTCTCTTGACACACCACACTCGCAACTTATCTGCCTTATGCACATGAAGAGAGTAACACTGCAAACACAGGATCCTCTGAGCAAGAAACACTCAGTTTCAGAAAAGGATACTGAAAATTGTCCTTGTTAGGCATCTACAAGCACACGTGATACAAGTAAGCATACTAGGCAGGAAGCTTTTGATCACACTTAAGCATCAAGTTCAGTTTCCACCCCATGTTAACTGACAATGGTCTTCAATATGACATAATTTACCTGTCTCAAAATCTCATCCAAAAGGGGCATGTTTGCCTCTTGGGCTTTAATAGTGTGAGAGAAGAAGGCATAGTTCTTTTTAGGGATTAATTTGTCCTCTGGAGGTCTCTTCACACCTATTATCAGAGAAGCCTCAGAAATATCTTCTTGAATAATGGCACCTGCTTTGACGTACTCCTATAAATTAGAAAAATCAAAGACATTTTTTCTGCGTTTTTTTCTTATTCAGATCTCAGCATATTAGCAAGAAGAGAGGAAAAATAAATAATACTACAAGAGAGGAAAAATAAATAATTCTACCAAGCAGAAACAGGTTACTGCATGTGACACATTCACAAAACTCTTTGATAAAGAGGTATCAAGTATCAAATTGAATTACTACGCTCTTATCCTATTATATGAGGCAAAATTATAATTATGTGTTAGTAAAGGACTTAATCTTAAATTCACAGACTACAAAAAGGATATTTTACTAAATTTAAAGTATCTGTAGTATTGCAATAATGAACAGTCCTTTGTAAGGTGTTCAAACACTTGGAAATAAGTTTAGAGAAATATAAAAATTCAAAAATATGAAGACTGATGACATGTGATTTTAAATAATTGTATAAGCTCAAGTCCAAGCTGAAGAGTGACTTCTAAGGAAATGTGTTTACACAGTATAATCTGTGTTTTGATGAAAAAAGCACTATGCCTTAATTTAAAAAGTGGTATGTCCAAGTAATCACTAATTCCCCACTTTTGTTTCAATTTTTATCTGTTTTCTCAGTTATCTTACAGCAGAGTATTACTGCTGTTATAAAAACTGTAAAAACTCTCTGTCCTGAAGTTCATAGCATTAAAGAAAAAAACTCTCTTCTCATTTCACAGGGCAAATAGGATTGAACCAAGAGTGGAATTCACCTTTCATCTTTCATCAGATTCATCAACAGGAAAGATTCATCTTTCCTGCTCCTTTAAAAAATACAGGGTTTTTTAGAGTTCTTGCCTTCTCACAAACAGAAGACAAAAACACAAACATTAAGGGAATTCCCAAGCTTCTACTTCAAGAGAACCTAGAACTTCTATGAGAGTGATGACAGGACATGAAATTAATAAAAACAATTCCAAAAACCCACCACGGTGCCAATATTACATTAAAAACTACTCCTTTTTCTTTCCACTAGCACATGATTCCTCATTTAGCAACAAAATTTACATGTTTCTAAGGGGTGTATATGCTTTCTCGTGAATGGCCTTTGAATATTAGTTTTCCTGTACCACGTTTAAGAGCCGTGCTATGATTTTGCTTGTGTCTCTCAGAATGGGACCTCACCTTTTCATGGATGGCTCTCCGGTTCGAGGGCTGCACCAAGACCTTGTATCCCATCTTTGTCAGCTCCTTAACATGCTTTGGTGCTAGAGGTGCTCTTCTTTCCCATGCATTGACATCTTCCCTCCTGATTGCCAGCACAGACTTACGATGATGCCAACACTTGGCGTGGTGGAACACACACCTGCCATTTGTGTGCCTAAATGCTCGGAGCATGGTAAAGCCTGATGGCAGCAAAGACAAAGTAATAAAACAATACACGTACATGTAGGATTCAGACATCCATTTTGCAAAAGTTCTGGTCTCCTTTAGCATCTGCTGTAAAACACAAACCAGATACTTCATACTCTAGTTATACCCTACTTTTCTGAGACATGAATTCAATTTCAGTGAATTTTGTTGCATCTTGGTCTGATGAAGTGTCCTTAGAGGCAAATTTTCAATTTTAATAATGTCTTGGTTACTGTAAAGGAAGGCTTTTAATGTGTTCTATGCAGCTAGTTTTCAACTACAAGGCTAAAAAAGAATTCTGGAAACTTAAATTTTCAAATTATATTCATTTGCTGCTCATAAACCATGCAAAGACCATCAAAACTTGCATCAAGAGCAGTCAGAAGTAACAAATACACAGAAAAAAAAGCAGAATACAGGCTGTATGGCAGGCAGTTGAATAAAAGAGAAAGTTCAGCATTAAGTGTTTTTAACATAAGTAATTCTTACACAGGCCAAAAATGGAAGATAAGGTTAAGACTTTAACTACTGAGCAGTAGTCAGCATATGTGTGACCAGGAAAAACAGGTTTTCACCCTAATATGAATTTTCTGCAAAATACAAAAGCTTCACTAGATCAGATTCCCACTGCAGAGGAAAACTCCTTTATTTTCCATCTCATCCTCTTCACTCCCAGCGAAGCCTACATGCTACTGCTTATTTCTGCAGGGACACTGCCAGATCCAGCATCAAGTATTCAGGAGCCTAAGGCCTTCAGACACTTATGCAATTAAAAGATGTGAACCTCAGATATAGGCTTCAAAAAGGTGAGCTTTGTTTTCAACTGGTAATACATGAATCTCTGTATCTGAATCATTTGGAAAATCCTGTTTCTCCTCATGCTTCAAACCTGTAAAATCTCTACACACCTAAAGACTTCAGAGGTCCTGTTTAACTCCAGGCTTGCTGAAACAGAGGGATCAGCACAGGCAGGACAGCAGGAAGGGAAGCACACAACTTCTACAACTTCTTCTACAACAGCTCCAAGTGTGGTCTTCCTACCACGGCTACGTTTGTCCACAGCAAAGGCTACTCTACCGAAATTGGAGGTATTTTGTGACGTTCCTTTTCAGCGTGCTAAGAGAGTTCTCAAAGAGTATAATGATACCTCTAAAAAAACAGGAAGTCTTGCCACACCATGTCACTACTTCTGCACACTAAAACAACGATGAGAGCAGCTTGTACTAAAACACTGCACCTCATACCCAAGCCTGCAGCGAAGCAAATTTCCCTCGCACAGAGGATTTGCACAAGGAGAGAAGCGACGCCTTGCAGCGGGAGTGCACTGCTGGAAGCGCACCCACAGGGATCGTGGGTGTCCGGGCAGGGAGCAAAGGGTCGGGTGACCTCTGGCAGGCCAGACGTCCGTCTGAAAATCTCCCTGTGTGTGCTCAGGCTCAGCTACAGCGATATCTATATCCCGTTGTAAAAGTGAAACTAACTTCAGCATTCCAAGCCTGCAGCGCTGGGAACCCTCCCCGGCCTCCCCAGCCCGTCGAGTGACCGCGGGGCCGCGCCGGGAGCGGGTCACACCACCCCGAGCATCACCGGGGCTGAGACAGTGCCAAGCAGCACGGCGAGGGGCCTCCCGCAGCAGGGGCGACAGGCGGGAGGGGGAAAAAAATCCCCGGAGAGCGCAAGGAAAGGCAGAGGGGCGGCGGCGGCAGGGGGAGAAGCGGTGTGAGCGGGCGGCGCCGCGGCGGGAGGGCAGAGCGCTCCGGGCAGCGACCGCTGGCACCCGGAGCGCCGGGCAGCGCCGAACCTACCTCGGGCAGCGGGGCAGCGGCAGGCACGGCCGGCCGGCCACGGNGATACAGCTCCCGGACCGCCAATGGCCAGGGATACAGCTCCCGGACCGCCAGTGGGCAGGGATACACCTCCCGGACCGCCAATGGCCAGAGATACAGCTCCCGGGCCGCCAATGGCCAGAGATACAGCTCCCGGGCCGCCAATGGCCAGGGGTACAGCTCCCGGGCCGCCAATGGCCAGGGATACAGCTCCCGGGCCGCCAATGGCCAGGGATACAGCCCCCGGGCCGCCAATGGCCAGGGGTACAGCCCCCGGGCCGCCCATGGCGCGCCCCGCCCGGCGCCCCCCGCGCCCGCCAGGCCGGCGCTTCGAGGAAATGCTCGGGGCGGGAGCGCGTTTATGGGAACTGGGCAGGAAACATCCCCGTCACTTAGAGGAGCGCGTCAGGAGGAGGCACTTGCCTGAACTTAATGCTGACCGGAGAAGAGGGCTTCTTTTGCCAAGAGCTGTCAGCTGTGAATATTCCTTGGGAGTTTGGAAACTTTACCAGGCCACAAGCCTTTCCAATGCACGTGTTACAGAGATAACATGCGCGTCCCTGTGCCGCCTCCTATGTAGCATGTTCTGCTTTGGCCTCGAGCCACATGCTTAGAGCACTCTGCTCAAAAATTTAGGGCTGTTTTCTAAGTTGTAGTGTAATTTTAAACACTGACTTAAAAACGTGTCGAAAGCATAAGCAAGAACAAACTGGGATTTCCAGGGCAAGCCTCCTTCAGTTTTTTGCATTGGAAGATACCAGCTTATAACTGAAGGTTCTTATATCTGAGCCACCCCTGAATGCCCTAACTATTGTGATGGTGATTAAAATGTTGTTTAAAGTTCCCTCTGTCTTTTGTGAGGCCCATGATGTGATCAAGACACCAAGTTGATCCTTTAACTCCTGTACCTAAGAAGGATAGATTGATTCCTAATTAGAGAGTGTTGCTTCAATATATGCAGAGTTGAAGCTCTGGTCAGCTCTGCAAACACAGAACTGGATTTTACAGAACAGTGGCTAAAACCTTTTTCACCACCAAAACATTCTACTTTCAACGTATTTCTGTTTGCAAGAACTTTTAGAGATTCCTTCATGTTTATACAAGAGACTTCATCTTCAGCTAAAACTCTACATATACCACTTTGCTTAGAGTCAAAGTATATTTTGTGTCATTTGAAATCATTGAGGTTTTGTGCATTTTAGTTTACTGATGCTTTTTGAATGTTCTTCTAAGGAAATGAAGTTCTCGGCTGGGCCAAAACAATCAACAAACCAAAGCTCATCCTTCTTTAGTCACAGAGATATACTTGGTGAATTCTGGCTTTACCCAGCAGCAAAACTCAATGTGCAAGCAGGAAGAGCAGAACAAATAAGGACGTGACTGAGATACTGCCAAAATGCCATTTGGAGAGTTGATTTCTGCCACAGGTTTGCCATCCCTCTGAACGGATATTGAGAATTTTATCAGCACCATACGAATCTCTTCCTGCATCCAAAACAGACCAGGAGAGCTGTCATGTTTGAAGCATAGTAGGCACTCCAAAAGTGCCCATTATGCTTTAAAGAGAAAAACGCAGCTTAAGCAACATGCTGTGACAATGTAAAGCCAGGTAAGGTGAATCCCACCTGCACTGTACTGTGTTCCAGATAGGGAGGACTGAATGTCTTAAAAGGAATAAAACAAATCTGGAATTCTGACTTTACAAAACATGCTCATATGGAATTAGCGTTGTTTTCTGTAATAAATACCTTCTGGTCTATGTAGATTGTGATTCCATCTGTCTGAAAAACCCCAATTATAAGTTCTGATTCTTACTCAGCTGGAATGCTTTTTACTCAGCACTGTGGGGGAAGTGCTGATTTCCATTACTGTAACAACAAACTCCCAAAACACAGAGAGAGATGGACTTCATATACTTTGTTCTTAAACTATCAAATCTTGAATCTATTGCAGTCAATGAAAACAAATTCTGCTGGGTAGGTCTTGAGTGAGGATTTGGTGTCCTGAAGACGTTATTGCAGACTATGTATCTACCTCTCAAACTCTTTTTTTTCCCTTTAATTCTGGTTTTATACTGCAGAGACCAAGAAGTTCCAAGAAGCTTTCAGGCTTTCAGTCAGAATGAGGCTATTGAAAAACATGACCTTTTATTCAAAAGCCACTACCTGCAGTGGCTGTTGACTGCCACTGTGAATACTGACCTCACAGCAGAGTACTAGGCATCACTGAACAGCGCAGTGTTCTGTTCTCTACAATCATGTAGAGAGTATATTTACATTCCTATTGCCCAGTGGGGAAAATTGCCTTCTCAGCATCCCCAAAGAAAGACCTTCTAATTTTAGTAACACCTAAGATGTAGGATATATCTGTTCACATTCATGAACACTAGAACTCACAGTAGCATCATTTATGTTCCTGTTCACTGTAAAACTTTATCTTTTACATTCACAGTGCATACTCAGACTGCTGCATCAAATTGAGATGCTTTTTTAAGTCATTCTCATAATCCTTAAGACACCATGGAAGTATTTTTAAATGGCTCTGTAAATAAATCTAAACACAGAAAATTGCAGCCTGTGATGGCTGGTTAGTCAGCAAATTAGTGAATTGGCTGATTAGAAGAAAAGTGACAGGTTCACCACAAGAAACCTCAGCAGCTCAGCTAAAATAACCTGAGATGCTTTCATAAAATTCTTCATTGAATCTATTAATTAGACTTACCAATGCTCACAGCAGTAGGGCATTCAAGTCAATAACAGTCTACCTCTAATTATGGATCCATGGAATGAATAAAATCAAAACTGGGGCCTTGTTTTGAGAGAATCAGGGGTTACTGCTTAAGGAGTCTGTTAAAGCAATTATGCCATAGCTGCATTAAAAGTGCAACCCTGCTTCCTAGGCTCCTTTAGCAAATAATGGCCATCACTGCCCTAGCTCCTGCAAGTGAGGTTTGTCAGAAAGAGCTGAACTTCTTCTGAAAAAAAATCCCAACAAAAGTCAACATTTTTTTCCATTTTTGTACCATTAGCATCTTTATCAATTCAGCTGTAGGAGAATGTGTATTGTTCACATTTTAAAACCGATAAAAATTGCATCAAATTATGATCCAGCCCACACTTCACATTCAGACCCGTGCCAGACCAGTTGTTCAGGACTTCTTCACTACTGTTTTTTGAAAGAGTTAGTGATTCTTTATGGACTTTTAAAATCAGATATATAAAAATTATTTGAACAAAGACATGAAAACTGTATGAAGTATGTTTAGTGACAGGTTCTAGACCAGCAGAACTATCTCTAAACTGTGAAATAAAACAGAATTCAGCTGCCTAAAAAAGACCAGCTATCTTTTTAATAAATACTTCTCATTCTTCAGTACAAGTCAGCAGATTTAAACAACAGAAGGTGTATGCAGGCACAAGAACAAAGTGGTGTAGGGATGGGAGGAGTAAAAGGAGATGTCTGCTTAAGCCACAACTGCTGATTAACAAAAAAGCATGTTAGGCTGTTGTCTCAGTATGGCCAGTTTTGACATGTTGGAGCAAGTCCTGAAACACAGGATGTAGGAAAAATGTTACCCAAGAACAACAACCAAATGTCCCAAAATAGATCCACAATGTACTCCTGCATGTGATCAGACCAACAATCTAGATAAAGTTCTGAGTGTTACAGTAAGTGCTCTGACACCATTGTTAACTGTAAACTAATATACATTAGGGTGAGATCCTCAATAGTGGTGCAAATGTGACAAGGCTTGCCTTGCCTTCCCATCAATGTGTCCATACAGATTCCTTTCACTCCACCATCTATCTGGAATGGTGCAGTGGAGATGAGAAGCAGCTTTCCACGCAGGGAATATGAGGGTCATAAACAGAAACTAGACTAAAAAATGTAATGCAATGAAGATTTTCCTATCTTGTTAATCCACCTGGTTTACTATGCGAATTTTATGACCTGGCTCCTTTTCCCTTGCAGCAAATTCCATCTGCCCAGGAATCTGCCCAGGACCCAGAGACAAAAACTGCTTCTTTTGTGCTACCCTTTAAAAATTACTTTTGTATGACAAAAATAAAACACATCATTATCTGAGGTACATTGTCTTTCTGAGTAATTTTCAATATTTCGAATGCTATAAAAAAGGATAGACCCACCACATGACTATATGGGAAGACATTTGTGTACACATATAACCACATGCATGTATACATCCTTGTACTCAGTGTCTTCACCTTCTTTGGGAAAGCATTTAAACTACATTCAGTGGATGCATTTGGAGAATAAAAAATGTACTCAAAGTTACTGTTCCACTTAAGTTGTTTAATAAGAATGAAAGGATTTAAAGCTTTAAATTGTGTTTATGAAATCAATTCTTTGTGTCTTGGCTTTGTACATCCTATATCATAAGATAACAAATAGATTCATATCAATAAAAGTCTACCATTAAATCATTACCTTGATTTCAATTTCTGACTAGAAAGAACAAAACAAAACATAAAACAAGAACAACTAAATAATAAAAAAGCATGAAAAAAACCCAAAACAAAACAAATACCAGCCTACCAGCCCTTGAGGTTGTAGTATGACTTAAATAGGTTGGTTCTGAGTAACTCTTTAATGAGAAAATATAAATGCTTATCAATTTATGATTTAAAAGAAGGACATGAGAGTAAATCAAGGCCACCTTTGCTTTTACAGATTAAATAATCTTTGAGTGACCTCAGCAATTTTTAGTGATTGAGGTACTGTTTTAACATAGATATAGAATTCAAATTACTAATGTCTCTGACTTTATTTGGTAAAATAGCAGAAAATATTCAGTAATTAGGGAGATCGAGATGGAGAAGAGCAGCATGAATTAACTGACATAAGGAATTCTT
This sequence comes from Thryothorus ludovicianus, assembly GCA_013397245.1. Lineage (NCBI taxonomy): Eukaryota > Metazoa > Chordata > Aves > Passeriformes > Certhiidae > Thryothorus > Thryothorus ludovicianus. Next base: position 883,120 of record VZTB01003612.1, read on the forward strand.
TTGCTACAAAAAGAGATTCTACTAAACAATCAAAATCAAGGTGCAGAATGCAAGTCCACTTGTTAATGGGCGATAACAAAGTAAAGAAATTCTCAGGAATTTCAGGAACTTTCTCTCTCCCTTTCCAATAAATATATATATAAATGAAATTATTTGGTTTCTATATCTATATTCTATAGATATAGAAACCAAATCACATTTCCAAGGAATTAAAAAACAAATTTCTTGATCCTTTTAAACAAGAGTGCATTGTTCTTCTGATGGGAGGACTTACAGTTTTGTTATTGCATGCATAAAAAACTCTACATTTTTTCCTTTCCTTACAGAAATATCCCTGAAGACTTCAATCCATAAGACACTGAAGGTGAGGATATATAACAAATACACAGTTAAACATATTTCATTTGAGCTCTTTGAAGCATTTAACCCTTTCCTATCTGCTCTTTTTCCTGAAATACCTGCAGGCATATTATAATTTGTCTGTACTCCAGATACAACACTCAAAAATGCTTCAGTAAACTCGTGTTTGAAGTACAGTCATACTGTTCCCTTGAGGTCCAAGGCACCCAATTCTCAGTTATATCTGCATCCTTTTAACCACTTTGGAATGTAGTGGGCTTCTAAAACCCTTCAAATGTATAGAAACAACTCCTCTGAAGATAACCTTTGCTTAAGGAGTCTCTTTTTCTGATATACTACTGCAATAAAGCTTCAGAGCATCCCTCTCCCCAGAGCCCTCTGCGAGGAGACAGAGCAGCAGGTGGGAAGTGGCACAGGAGCACAACAGGATCTTACTTGGCATAGGGTGATCTAGAACTCTGCTCTGGTTTCCAGGCCTCATGCAGAGTGCTTTATACATTTACTTAATGATCACGGAGAATTTGTTCATCATTTCTCCATTATGATCATGGAGAAAACAACAAAAAAAAAAGCAGGAGCCAAACCTTGCGGTGACAAAGCATCAGTGACACCTGGTGACAAACATCAGTGGGACCCTTTCACTTCATGCTGAAGGGATGAAAACATGGCATTATACACTAGAGTTTGTTTTCCAAAACAGGGAATAATATAATATTTTTATCTACATCTGAATTTTATAATGCTTTAGGAGAGTACTTTGCCAGACTTGAGAAACAGTGGAGAGTAGTTTTTTTATAAATACATGCATATATGTGTTTGTGTACCGTGTGTGCATACAGAGAGTCTATCTTCTGAATTTGATTAAGGTAACCCAATCCACCAATTTTGCTTTCCTGAAGGAAATCATGGTAGTTAATAAGAGAAACAAAGCATCATTGAGGTTGGAAAAGGTTCATCATAGTACATTGTATGTGATAACTGGCAAGAGTGGTCTTCCTGAATATAACAGAAAAAACATATTTTGGTGTAATAACTGTCCAGAAATAGAAAGGAAAAAAAGAAATTACCAAAGTGAAGTGTTTTCCAATATTTTTTCCAATATTTCTCAACAAAATAGTTCACAGGTTTTGATAATTCAATTTGAAGTAATCTCCCTTCAGCAAAAATTAAACTTCTTTGTTTATCTTGACTTATTATTACCATTCCAAAATAAAGTTACTTCATTTTATAAACAAAAGTTTTTAGAATAATAAATATCTAAATGTTTGGGTTTTAAAAAATTCTAAAAATTTAAAAAATACTGGAAAATCTCAGTAAAAATAACACCAAATCTGAGTTATTCTGGTTAATCGAGATGTCTTAATATTGAAAAACGAGTCTCCAGAGCGCAGGAAATGCACAATTTAAGTGACAGGTTTTGGAAACCTCTAACTATGTTGAACTGGAGTTTATTCCATGCAGTTCTTCCCTAACATAAAGCTAAGGAATTTAACAGACTTTCAGTGAGCAAGCAGCTGAGGCAGTGTCAAGCCTTACCCATCTCCAAGCGATGTTATGCTCTGCCAATTCCAGTGTGAAAGCAGAGTAGTCCAAGAAAAGTGGTAAAATACAAAAGACCACAGCAAAAGAACTTGTCATAGTGAGTTTCAACTCTGTCAGGTTATCTTGCCTTAAAAAAAAAAAAAAAAAAAAAAAAAATTACTTGAGAAATATAGAAATACAAAGGAATGTGACTTTTAATCCCTGCACATTGGAACAAATTCAACACATAGCATTGGCTGCTGGCTGGCTCTGGTGAAGAGCGCCCTCAAAGAGATCACTGTACTCTGGAATGAGGATTTGGCAATAGGCAAAATTCTTGCCAGCAGCACACTGCTGCATCACTACTAAGGTAATTGTGAATAGTCTTTAGTGACAGCCATAAATGGGATTTGTCAAAAAATAATAAATGTTTTCCATGTGTAAGAGAGAAGGATGCTAGCTCTCAAAACGTGTTGACAGTTGGGATTTCTTGCCAGTTTTCAACCAGGATATAATGGGCATGCTGGGGAAAACATTGCCATTGCAACAGTTGAAAGTGCTGGTATGTATATCTAATGAAATCCCTGTGCTGCCACTTTGCCAGCTCTTCTCAGCAATACAGAATATTTCCACTTGATGGCACCAAATTTTTTTTTAACCTTAGCTCAAAATAATTCTCTAATGAGATTTCGAATTCTGAGGAGATAATCTGGGAAAAAAAATTATTTTATGCTTTTTTCTGAGCACATTTCTTAAAAATCTGGACTTGTTTATAAAATTTGCAGTGAATTTCTTACAGAAGCTTTGATTCTTCTGTTTGATGATGACAGGCATTCAAGCTGCCTATTTTTTTCCCCAATGCTTCTTTTTTTCCCCAATTTTCAATGAAGAAAAGGTTATGTTATCATATTGTTATGAGCTAGCTCCTGAACGTGGATGCATTTTAAGAGAAATTTTGTTTCTGGCCGAATCCTGGAAGCTCCATAAGCATTTGCTTGTTTTAAAAAAGAAAGGCATCCATACAGATCATAGCAAAATAACAGGCAAATTTTTAAGGGTTAAGTACCAACTTTGATTCTTACCCTAAATTACCTCTTGCTTATTATTAGTAATTACTGACTAGTGATTCCCCAATATCCTTTAATACTTTAAAATTACTTTTACACTCTGTTGTTCTATTTAGGCACTGGGAGTGTAAACAAGCAAAACTCTAGTTTCAATAGTTGTCCAGTTGTTGGGGATTTCACAGGCTTCAGACAATGGTCAGAATCATGTACAATGTACCAGATAATAATAGATGATGTGCAGGATAGCATTAGATTGCAGTAAACATCCATTTCTTGTTTCTCATCTCCTCTTGCGACAGTGAGGTGGGTAAGGCAGGGCTGAGTCCTGTGCCTGTGCTACACCTGTAAGGGGAAGGGACGATGACAAGGCTCATGACTAAACCTCCCAGGTGCTACAGTGGCATGAATGATGTACAGAACCATCCATTCAGGTTCTACAACTGCAAACAAGCATTTTAGCCACGTATAGTGATATCTGTAATATTTTTGTCTGTAAAACAGAGAATGTGGTACAGCACTGGAGTTTGGAAGGATGAGGGGCACAGTTCTCTCTAGGGAGAGAATTGACAAGCAGGGACAGAACAGTTCTGTGCATGTCCTCATCCAAAATTAGGGTACTAGATAAAGGTAATTCCAGAGGCTGCATTTTTAGGTCTCATAGTAGTAGACTCTGCAATGTGTGCTCTGCACAGATGTGTGTATGTGCAATAGAAGAGCCCTTAGGATGTGCTGCATTTTTTGTGCAGGTACAAATCAACTGCTTAGTGTGTAAAGCAGGGCTGACACTTCCCAGACACATCTCATTTACCCAGTGCCTGTGACAGAGCTTCTCTGTGCATATACATGTATGTACTGTCACTTAGATGTTCAGATACACAGCCTGATTGAAGCTACTGTCACTGCCACAAACAGGCTGCTGGATATCCAAAGGTCTCACTTAATTTATAAGAAAGAGTACTTCTATGTAAAAGCCTAGGTAGAGGTTGCTTTCATCTACAAATCTCCCTTCCCTTCTGCCACCTGCTCTCTTTTCTTGCTTTCAAGGTCCAACCTTCTCTGAGTCCTGAGTCGACCTCTGATCGCTCTTCCAATACATAAGATTTAAAGGGTTGTCCAATATAACTTGATCATCTACTGCCAGTTCACAAATCTTTAATGAGACTGATTTCCTATTTTCTTCAGAAGTATTTTTCAACTATAATTTCCACAAGATTTCTTTTTCTACTGCCAGTTGTCCAATCCTGAACGTTAAGATTTCTACACAATCTTAGCTCCATTTGTGACCTGCTTTTGAGGTCAAACCCTCTCTTTGAGGATATGAATATTTCATGTAACTGGGGTTCTTGGACCAGGAACTGAACCCAGTCACTAAAGCTAATATCTGTCACAGTCTGGTTTTCCTCCTTTCCATTCTAGAAGAACAGCATGGAAGAAAGCTCAGTCCTACAAACATATAAGGACAGCACTATTTATTAGCATTCAGTTATTATTTTAAGAAAGTTTTATAATTTCTATCTAATAACATCAGTCATTGTAACTAACTATAGAAAACTCCAAGCCTTTCACTTTTTCATTTTACTTTATGCTCTTCAGTCATTTCTTCCCTCTAAATTACTGTTATTCAATTACTACATGATATTTCTGGTGTTTCGTTTTCTTTTAGAACCTGAAAAAAATGGTGAGGAAATCTAAGAGCCTCTAAAAATGCATGAGCCTTCTTTCTGGCTCTGGGAAATACAAATAGCAATCATTACTAGCTAGAGCTTTATTAGAGATGAAAAACAGCAGCTGGGAGCAATATTTCTCTTTTCCTCACACAGAGGAAGAAAACTCCTGGCACCATAGCCTCTTTCCAAGACACTTCAGCTATCTAGCATCCAGCCCAAAGGAGCTTCTCTGTGAGCAGAGATCCTGGCAGGGCACATCAGGCCCAGCACAGAGTGCTGCCACTCTGATGAACTACGTGGGATTTAATTAACAGATGTACTACCCCTAGGACAGAGGTCTGACAGCCAAACTCATTTTCAATGGGCTAATTAATCTTACTTAAACCTTTCATTTTCCCTATTTATTAGGGACCAACCTTTGTTAGTCATGTGAGTCTGAACCCACAATTAAACCAGAAGCTATTAATGTCACACAAAAGGAAACCAAACTCAAAATTACTCTTTTGCCTCCCATATTCAAACAACTACATTTGCCTGAGTAGTGTCCTGACAACATACCCTTGATTTAGCTCTCATGTCTGAGCAATCATTTACTTCTGTTCCACACAAATTCTGCACTGTGTAATTTTTATTACTAAAAATTTATTTTAAATTAGAAATGGAGTCATGGACCAAAGAGAAAGTTGCATGCCAATGCCAAATTATTCCGCAAGTATCCTATTCATAAACCTCCACAGCCTCTTTGTTTTTTGCCACACATACTTTGTGTTTAATTGTGGTTATGAAGTTACTAGGAAACTATTGTCTCTGCTTAGATCCTGTATTATTCTGGCTGTAAGACACTACTTTGATGACTTTTTGTTAAAGGATATTTCTGATATTGTTTTAGTAACCACACTCAAATCTAGGTGCCAAATGTCAGTTGAAGTTCAGACAAATGGCCTGCGACGTTTTGCATCCATATTAACTATAATGGAAAAGCTCAGTAATGACCAGGATAGCCCCACATTTTACCTTTCCTGGACTGAAAGCTAGCTGACCCTCTCCAAGGCAAGAGTAGAAGATGGTTGGTTGGGATAAGCTGAGGCTTTGGGCTCCAGTAGGAGTTTAAGCCCAGAAGTATGAACCAAGGTCCAAGAAAACATATATTTAACTGTTGGACTCAGTGACCTTACAGGTCTTTCTAACCTTAATGAACCTACAGTTCTATGACATTCAAATTCCTGATTTTTCACAGGCCTTTCAGAGTATCTGTCTACAACTCTCCATTGCTCTAAGTGATCTCATCAAGATGTCTTAGTATCAGTAGAAAAAAATTAACTGACCATGGCTCTCGTGCAGACTAGTGCCTGCAATGTGTTCTTCAAGGACTTAAGAAAACAGAAACTGAAGAGACATGAAGTGGAAAGTTAATGATGTTAATCTGTGCAGGATCTGAAGTGACTAAGTGGTCTGCAATCCAGGAAGCTGCTCATTTCTGAAGGGTATGGGGCAAAAAGACAGAGATACTGGCAGAGCAAGGGGCTCAAGTGACAAGCTCACTGAAGAAGAGAGGGAAAAATCAGGTAGGTTGTTTATGCCATTTGAGTCTTTTTATTTTATCAAGAAAAGGGCCCTTCATACAAAGAAGTGTGTTGTGTGAGAGAAACAGGAACACAGAGATGCAGCTAGCGAGTGGATAACCCAGTTACACCTAGTAAAACAAGAGCTATTTCACCGATAAATGTGACATGGTGATGATAAAGATCACAAGAGGATGACACTCAAAAGAAATACAAAAGAAATCACACAGGACAACTTCATATTAGAAAAAATAATCATTGGAAAGCCATAACAAGCTATTCAGAAGAGCAGAGAGAAATATTCACTATCACCAGCTGAATACATAGTATAAACAGAAAGGTAGGATCTGCAAATAATTATGCACATGCAAAATGCAGCAGTATGGCACCAGACATTTTAATGTAGAAACAGAACCAAGAAGCAAAGGCAAAGATGTTGCGGATTTTTTATTAGATGTGGCTCACATCATGCTGGAAAGAAATTAGGGAAGCTATGTACAAAGTGATACAAAGCAAAACATTTTACATTGGCATCCCACACAGACAAACAGAAAAACAGGTCAAAAGAACTAGGAACTGCTTTGTGGTAAAGCATATGCAAATATCTAAACAGATATAGGAAAAAAAAAATACATTTAAAATAAATGTTGAAATGAAAATAAGATGCATCTCTTGACAAATAAGGTAGATAAAGTTTAGCTCATGCCGTGAGATTAGTATATTTTGGAAAGTTTGATTAAGAGAGTATACAACACAGAAGGCACAGAAAGAAAATTCTACCAAAGGAAATGTCTGGTTTTCCATACAGGAGGACATGCTTGCAAACAGAGCACATAAAGGCTGATGTGTTTGCTAAAACCCCTACTAGTAAAGGACATCTTGAAGCTTGAAGGAAAAAAATTTAAAACAGAGGGTATTGCTGTTATTAGCAAGAGTAATGAGTCATAACATTTCTGAGTGTCATCTATTATCTGAAGAGTGCAGAGTATGTGGGTGGGATTCCGTAACTGGTGCATGTGACCTTGTGCCTAACACAAAAGCACAGGAAGGTGTTACTCAGCCAGTTTAGCACTGGGCTCTTTCAACTATAGGTGTGTAACCCAAGTGGTTATCACTACTCCTTCTATGCACAATAAAGAAAAAAAAAAAAAGCACATCTAAAGCAAAGTTAATGAAATCAATTTTAGAGAAGATGGATCATGCTCTGGAAATGTTTATTTCTCTTCAGTGGCTTTAAGAGGAGTCTGGACAATTGGACTGTAAACAGTTTCTGTTAGGAAAGATTAATATCAGACAAAGCACCAGAAAATGTGCTTTGAGATTATTTTCTGTATCTGTTGGACAAAATACCCCAAAAAATTAATGTATTTTGATGTCTTGCTTGTAGCACTTGTTTGGTGTGAATATTTCTAAGTTGTTTTCCCTTCCTGTAAGCACTTTGACCCAGGACAGTGTGTAAGTCAGGCCCATTACCTTTTATAGAATTAACACTAAATACTGAAAAATTAAGACACTGAAAAATAACTAAATACTGAGAAGTGAAAACACTGAAAAATAAATATAACAATCCTCTAGAAGTTGCTTCAGGCCTATGTTATCACACCAGATAGCATCAAGAACATGGTCCTGTGTCTGAGTGAACCATATTGTTGAACATGTCCTAGCTACTTGCTACTCTTTTAAATTTCCACCCAGTCTTCCCTTCAGCACTCCTCAGAAAAACAGGGAGTGGACTGCAGCCTTGGGCATGCTCCATACACCCAGCACAGGATTTTTTCCTGTAGTTGTGCAATACATGCAACCCTTCCATACAAACACCACCTGAATTGCATAAGCACAAGCATTCACACTAGCTGCCTCTGTATTAGTAAATAAAACATGCACTCAACTCCTTCACAAACACTTAACCTAATTGACAAGAAAAACACAAAAAACAACCTGAATTTATATTATTAAATTTTCTTACTCTCCAAAAATAGAGTAGCTGCATCCAACCTGCCCAGTGGGAATAGTAAATACTAATCCTTAACTGTGTTTGGAAATTATTTGTCTGGCCCCTACTAATGTTGAGAGTGACTGAACTAACAACTGAGTTTCAGAGCCCAAGAGGGTTCCCCCAGATCTATTCAACTATTTTGGAGCTAGCCAGTATTCACAGTTCTGTACACAACTTGTGCAGAGTTTTCCTTTTACTAAAGGAAGGTCTATGGCTCCCTGACAGTATTATTTATTAACAGTTTCCATTCTGATGCTGTGTTGAGAAGGAGGACTTCATGCAAGCTGAGGGCTCATGTGCAAGACAGCCTGCCAGAACCAGGGACTTGGGCTGGGTAGTGAGTAAGACACAAGTCTCTACAGGAATGCACAAGGCTCCAGACCAAGCATCCAGAAATTACTGTATGGCTACAGACTTGAATGAGTATACACAAAGTGCTTTATTCCTCTGCATGTGTGTGTGAGGGAGAAATGGGGTGAGGAGCAAAAATTACCTATTTATGTGAAGGGAAATTATGAGAAAAACAAATTTGTAATCCTGGGTTTTCCCAAAATCCTCCTCCTGAATTTCCACTGCTTTAAATTACCAGCAACAGAAAACAATTGCTTAAATCTCTGCCCTTCATATCTAAATCATCAAGCAAAGGTTTAGTTCAATTGGATTTCACAGAGATGACAGGATCTGTCAGTAACTTTAACAATTAAGATTTTCTCCTGTGTCTAGTTTTACATGCCAAGTTTCTTTCTGCTTAGCTACAGTCTTAGACATGATTCATGTAATTCCAGTGAGAAAGCCTAACACAGACTGTTCCTTCAAAGTAGGGAGGGGTCTGTTTTGTGTTACAGTTTTATAGCTAGAGCAGGTGTTCTAGTCCCCCAGCTCATCATCATGAGGAGCATGCTCCTCTTAATTAAGAGATTCTATCATTCAAGGATATCTTGTTATGACCCACTTTTGTCTTTAACATGGACAAATAGAAAATGATAGCATTAGGGGTCAGATTGGGATTTAAAAATCAACCTACAGTTTTGGATTCCATCTGTCTTCCTTGACAACAGGTTCCTTCACTGGTGTGATGAAGGTTCAGGTCAGAAGGAACCAATAACAAGATAGCTTCTCAACTCATAGATACTAAATTCTCACATATTTCTGTATGTCAAAGACCAGGAAAATATCCTGGCTTGGGAAAGCAAAGAAACAAAATAAAAAGAAATTATACTCACTCCCAAGGATCACATGGGGGCTAAGTCTTGACGGTGAGCACCAAATAAACTTGAATACCGAGGAATCTTTCAGCTCAAAGATGACCTGGGTTAGATTCCAAAGAATCAACTCACATTTCAAACACTCCTTTTTACTGGATAATAGCAGGTACAATATGCCCCAAGAAAATTAGCAATTCCTTTACGGTGTTATTAGCGTTAATAGCTAATGAACTATAAAAGCAACAGACAGTTGTGGAGTCAAGCTTTTTTTTACAATTGATTCATTTAGTCTTAATTTATTTCAGTTTCACTGAGAAGCTGCTACCTTATTCTGAGCTACAACTGTGGCAATTAGCAGCAGTATCCCACTGTGAGTATGAGGCTGATTGCTTGGTACATCTGCAGTGGAATGACACTGCCCAGATATCTAACAAAGAGATCAGACTACTAACCCCAAAAATGCAGGATTAGCCATAAATATTTATTTGGCAGCACATTGTGACATAGACTATATCATGGTAACATTTTATGTGTGGGAAACACTGTGCCCCGTACTTATTACACTGACAATGTTGATGCCCATTTTAGCTCAGCTGGCCACAGCACGGTGCTAATAGTGCCAAGGTTGTGGGTTCAACCACAGTATGGGCCATTCATTTAAAAGCTGGACTTGGTGATCCTTGTCCAACTCAAATTATTCTGTGATTTTTACCAATATAAATGGAATATTTAGATTTTTGAGACACACTTTCATCTTTCTCTTTTTCTATCTTCAGAGTGCTTATATTTGGATTTTAACATAACATTTTCCCAAAGAAATTGCATACTAAAGTGGATAATACTTCAGCATATCTTTATTATCATCTTTCAGATACCTGTGTCTCACACTGATTCAACTGAAGCTGGTGGCAAAATGTAAGTTCCATGAAGCTTCTGTCCGAACTTCTAATAAAAGTAATTTATTCTATTAAAAACACCAGAGCAGTTTTCAGTATTACATACAATTTGAGAAGTGAATTAAAAAATCTATAAATTGTGAATATTTTCTACTGCTCATTCTGAATAGCTCATTTTGCAATGACACAGAATGCTACAATGTGTCACCAGATTTTTAGAAAGAGTAACAGAGTAAAACTATGAGATACCTGAGAACATCCAGATGAATTTGGATATGGTATTCCTGACAAGTCCTTTAGAAATGGAAAATTATTAGTCACAAACTGAGGTACCATAAACTATTTTTTACTTTTTTAGATTCCTGATAACACAGGATAATTGTCTTCCAAAATTTTTTTATCCATCTAGTTGAGCTCAAAGAGAAGGCTTGAGGTTTTTTTTTTCTCATTCCGTTTAATAGGATTTAAATTCCAATCTCAGAAAAAAAAAAAGCCACTCTACAACACATAAAATAAAAACCTCTCCCAAGCCCCAGAAACCCTCAATGGGATCAGCACAATATAATTTTACATTGCCTTTTCAGTACTGTGGCCTGGCAGAAGCCTCAGTGCTTGAGATCAAGGGTCTCCAAATGCAGTTCTTCATTGCAAGGGCAGCACGCAGCCTACAAGTGCAGCTGCCACATTGAGGAGCTGTCAGATGACTTACAGTGAGCTTACCCTGGCTCATGGGCTGCCAGTTAGTTCAGGTTCCTCAGTGCAGGGAAGAGACAAGAATGCAGGAGTGTGTCTGCAGTCATCACCACCAGCTCATCTCACTCTCAGCTTCACATCTGATCCAGTCCCAGCAGTCTTGAGATCACCATGAGACTCCTCTTGGCTTCCAGGGGTGGGTATAAGGGTATGGTGGCTCTCAAACATTTGAGGAAATTTATAGGTATCCAAGTGTGAAATATTTGCACTTATTGCAATATTTGCATTTATTTCATGTATAAAGCAAGAAGCATTCTCTTTTATGCAAATTTGTAAAATCCAGAGTGTCGTGCATTGAGTGAGCAATATGGGCAAGTTTATACAGTTATATTTTCTTATGCTAGCCTTTGCTGGATAAATACACCTACACTCCAGTACTGTTCTTTTCAAATACTAATTTTTGATGGAGGGATACAGGTATCCAAAAGAAATTCCTCTCCAAGGAAGACAGTTTTTGAAAGCAAACCAAGAACAGGTTTCCTGATTATCCCAAACAGTTGTAAAGTTTTAGCAATTCAATAAAATCAAATTAATTTGGGGATATTTCTTAAAGAGATGGGAGAAGTGTCCTATGCACTTAGTTTTTCTGCACTGAAGAATCCAGAACTCTTCTGTTCCCTCAGCTGTACTAGCTATTAGAAATAATAACTGTTTACTGGCAGCAGGCACTTTGCTAGGCTGGAGTCTTCGCAATAGAATACAGACACCAGCCGTGGACTCCAGAAAAATTCATTCCAGCCTTCATTGATGGGAGCTCAAAGTTTCTTAAAATCTACCAGGTGCAAGCAAAAATGGCATTTGGCAATGAAATCTAACAATTGTAAGAATTCAGCTCATCCAGCAGGAAGAAGTCCTTAATCTGCACAACACAAGATGGACTATACTCAGATCCAAGAGAAAAACTCAAAACAAGAAAGCCACACAATATTTTATATGACAGTAGTTTTCCTCTCTCTAAAATGAGACATTGTGCAGCCAGGAATGCAAGACCCAGAGCTGCCAATGATTACACCACATACTCATAGGCAGCAGAACTGGGATTTCATCCCTGCTTCCAAAGCTGCTTGAAAACCACAGCACCCAGCTAGAACAGCAGCTCTGTTCCCCGATTGCCTAACCCAGGAGGGCAGAGGAAGGAGTCCTTTTCATTCACTGTTCTGCCAGCCACATCAGTGTTTTCATGTCAGCTGCAAAGCAAACTAGGAGGCTTGAAGAGTGCTTTTACTCAACATACTCCATGGCCAAAATACTAGGATGGTCTCCTATAATGCAGGTGTTGGTGCTCTGAGTCAGCCACACAAAGCAGGGTATGTGGATAAGTAACCTTACCACCAAATTACTGTGGAAAATGTGGTCACTATCACCATATGCTGGGATTTCATCTTGTTCACCCAGAAGACATCACAGGGAATGATGCTTCAGCAGCTGGGTTGTTTCAGGAGGCTGCTAGACCTGCAGACTGCCTGCACTGAAGGCACTATCTAACATGGTAGGGACTGAGTCTGTTTTAGAGGCACTTATGTCTCTCCATTGATGGTATAGAAAATACAGACATTTGTGTTCATTTACTTCCTATTTAGATGCCCAAAGTCGTAAGCAGTGCCCAAGGTAGACAGGCTGGTTTGACTCGTACCTCAAGCAAGATTTTTCTGAATTGAACTTTGCTAACAAAAATAAAAAATCTGGAAAACAATATTGCTTGTAATCTAATTACTCCATGTGGCATGAGGCAACCACTTGATTACAAAAAGGGGTGAGAGGGTACCTATATCTAAACCTTGGACAAGACAGTGAGACACTTTACAGGTTGGTGCTGCATGCTCCTTAGAAAATGAAACCAAAAACAACCTAAGAGATCTGTAAAAGAAGCAGATGGCTTGTACAAAGAACATGACCAAAATTACTGTCTGGGAAATCAAGAATTCTCGTTAGCAAATAATCTCATAATTCCAGAAATTATCTTCATTTGTGCACTTGGGTGAACCCAAGATCTTTCAAAAGTATTGCAGCCCCACTCTGAGTAACCAACAGTCCTTTTCTGACACTTAAATCCCAAAATTGGGAATATCAAAAACCTGGGGACTGGATAAGGATCCTGATATGTTTGACACTCACATTAAATTAAATTAAATTAAATTATTTATACTTGCCTATGAGTTGCTTATGTATAGTAAGATAATTTTTCATTAAACCACTTGTAAAAATGCATTTCTCTTGCAAACTAGATACTGAACACTTGTCACAGAACCAATCACTTACTGCAGATTTGGGACCTCTATCCAATGTCCAGCTCCCTCCCTGATCTTACAACATTTTGACATTCCTGCAAAGAGAAGAAGTCCAAGGAACGCAGGGATAGATACTCTAATTTAACAGTACAGGACAGGTGCTCCTGAAGTGCTTGAAAATGCATTGAAACAGAGTTTGAATGCGAGCACGACCCCCTCAGGCAAGAACCCAACCCAGCAGACTCTTCCTTGCCCTTAAGCTGCTTATCTCTGGTTTGAAGAGAATTCCTCCAAAGAGAGCAAGTTTTTATATTAATGTTTTGTCAACATCTACTTGTAAACTTCCACAGCAACATATAAATGCTGAATTGTCAAAGAAATTTCTACAAAAAATGATTCAGAAAAAAAAGTCTTGTATAGTAACATCCTCTGTAATTAGTATAGAGAGAGATGTAAGTTAAATTTAGGAAATGCAACTTGGCTGTGTTGTACTCCTTTGCTTGCACAAATTAAAGTAGCTCTTTGCACGCTCTAACTTCCACAAGTCAGTCTGCAGTGCAATTCAGCATCAGCATCAGGCAGGATATAGAACAATTGCTGACTGATTTTTCAAGAAGCACGAGTTTTGCATTGATAGGGACTCAGCTGCCTGTCTTGAGGCAGTTTTGGGTTAACTCAGTCTCTGCTCTAGTTATAATCCTTATAAATTTCACTATTTTCACAAAGAAAATGTAACTGTACACTGCATTTTTAAAGGTATGTAAGAAGCAGCACACTCCACAAGAACAGAAGAAACACTGTTTGTAGGGAAGGGTGTCTCTGCTTCTTAGAACTTGCAGATCAAAACAGTTCATGACTTAATTATATGAAATCATAATAATTACATGTTGCCCACAAAAGTAATTATGAATTTGTTTTGGTCTTCACCTAAAAGTTCTAGCCAGTGCTACTGCATCTTTTCAGACTGGATAAATTTGAAATGTATGCCATGAATTTGAAAATGTCATCTAAATTAATTCACTGTCTCTCTTGCACTGCTTCATGCAAAGCAGTAGCATTACTGGACATAAGCAACTGTTGGCCCTCATTTTTTAGTATTCAGTTAAAGCAGCCAAAAGTGGTTTTAAAAAAACATATTCTTGTTTATGATATTCAGATTCATGTATTTGCTGGAAAAAAAGAAAGAAAAATGGTTATGTGATTCCTGCATTCCTCATTTCAAGAGGAAATAGACTGTTCCTTTTAAAATATACTGGGTTAAAAAAATAAGATTTCCATTTCTTTCTCGTTTTCTGATGAGCATAGGAAAAAAGTGCAATTTATTGAGAAGTTTCTTATATAAAGCTAAATATTTTTCTAAATATATTGTGGTTCAGATTTTGTTTAACTTCTTGAGCAGGAAGAGTTAAAATATTGCTTTACAAATTCTTGCTTGCTCAGGAAAAAAAAATCACCTGAACATATTTATCCTCCAATAGGTTTTCACTATTTTTTTAGAAAGTAAGTTCTTGTTCAAGGCTATTTTTATAAATTCTGAGTTAGGCAAGATTGTTTAAGTGGAGGTATATACTCTTCAGATGTTTCATGGTAATATTAAGAGGTTGAGAGGGGGGTTAGAAATATTTTGAAAAGATTTCTTTTTGTGCCATCTGTTGTATTTAAACCCTATAAACTAAAGTATTGTAAATCAAAGTCTTTTTTTCATGTTGTGTAAGTCTGCAACAAAATCTTATAGTCCCATCTGTGAAAATAAAAACTTAACTGTACTGTTGCAGATAAAATGCTCAGGCTTACATTTGCAAAGTATCACTCTTCTATTTCCCACACAAAATAAAACTTACTATATATCAATTTGTCATATAATTATTAAAAATAATCAGAAAAGCAACCTCTCTATGTATTTTAATTTATTGGTAACTGAAAATGATTTTTTAGAATTCATGTAATAATGGTGATGAAATATTAGCCATCTCAAACACAAAAAGGGAGGGGTTTTTTGTATTTCCATGGGCATGGTTATTGGATTTAATACCATGCCTAATCAATAGGCAAGGATTTGACTACAACAAGTGAATGAACAGTGGAGACACTAAATAATTACCATGGCAGCTTCAAAAGAGGACAAAAGACAGACACATCTTGTACTTCATAATACAACAAGAAGTTTTAAAAAGTTCTGCATTGTTTCAAGAGTTGCAGATTACTGAAGTAAAAGGACTTTCTGCAGACTCACTAAGGGTGAGTGCAGCCATCTGTAGCAGAGGATCACAGTGTGCTGTGCAGTCCCTAAGTGGTCATCCAAAAGCCATCCAGCCTATAGCCTTGGGCCAGGAAGAGAAGGGGGACCCAGCATGGGCTGGAGCTGGAGCTACCACTAATTTTGTGGAAGACATGGGAGTTATTACTAAATAGTTACAACTAAGCAGGATACAATCCCTCTGTAAGGATGATACCTGAGCAAACTAGTAGCTAAAGAGAGAGTGGGTGAAAAGATTTATATAATTAAAGAGTTATAGCTATTTGGTATTAGCATGTCAAAACCCCAGGAGCAAATTAGGTCCATTTTTCCTTTACCAAGCTATAAAGAACAAAATGGTGACTGTCCTATTCTAAGTATGGCAGAGGAGGTACAGAGTTAGGAGCATTGTCTAGCATTTTCTAGTTGTCTAGCACTGTCCAAATAAACTGTTCTGGTACTAAGTTGTGATCAACATGCCTTCATTTGAGATGGCTCTGGATTAATTAATTGAATTTTGTTTAATCTCTCCATTTTCACCATTGTGTTTGTAAAGACTGGGAATAAAAAGTGATTAAAAATCATAAAAATTATTTTAAAAATAATTCCTTTAAATACTGTTTAGTATTCATTTTCAGAACTTTGAGATATGCTGGATTTCTATATAATTTCCCATGAAGCAGAGAATGATTTTGGAAGCTATTAAAAAGCTGTGGATTTAGTTTACATTTTGGCATGCACGGGTTTTTTTGGTTTTTTTTTAAAAACAAAAACATACAGTCACAGCCCCCTAACCCCCATCCCCAACAACAAAAACCCACAAACATTATTACTAATGTCTTTGTCCTTTTTTTCCTTTTTTGAGGGGGGAGTACTTTTTTTTCTGCTGTTGAGAAGTGTGTGATCATGAATAAAGCAGTAGCAAAACAAAGTCAATACCATTTCAGCTTCAGAAGGAACGTTGATGCTGTGAGAAGATCCTGCTGTGCTGTGTTTTATATCTACAGCAATATACAGCAGCTTTAGTAGTTCTGGCAGCTCTTTTGGACACATGACACTTTCAGTATTGGCACATGTTAACAAATCTGTAGCATCTGATCAGCACAGTAAAAATTCAGTCCCATCTTAGAAATCCTGGGTGGGGGTGAGGGTAGAGTGCAACAGCTCCTCCTTCCCAAGGGCTCTCTGCTCCAGGGTCCCATAGGCACCAGACCTGCCTGCCTTTCATGCAGTGCTGAAGTGAAGCTCTTGTGGCTGGTGGTAGGTGGGCTCCACTGTTGTCAGTGTGCTAATGCTCAGCTCTGCAGCCCTGGATTTTAGCAGATCCAGACACACCAAGGCTCTCCTCCTCTCAGCTTCCATGAGGGAGTGGTAGAATGAGGCTGACCAGTTGTCACCCAGAATACAGATCATATGGCAGTAATGCTGATTGGCACACAAAAATGAGAACATATAACCTTTCCTTTAGGTACAGATGGCTCCATTTCTCCTATCAAAATTATTCACATTAAAAAAAAAATTAAAATCTTGTCTGTAGTAAGGACAGCTGTTAATAGTTCTACACTTTGGATATACATAAAATTATAGCTTTTGTCTCTCATGATGATTTCACCAGCTTTGAATTGCCTCTGACCATTAACTAGAAATTCACTTGACCTGAGATTAATCTTGAAAGAGAGGAAATGAAATGTAATTCTGTGCAGGCCTTCCAAGACATGAATTAATATCAGTCTTTGGCACAAACATGGTTTTATATAGTGAAATAAAAAATGAGCTATCCTCATCTCCCTATGAAGTCCCGTGTCCGTAGTGTTTACTCTGAGATATCTAGGAAAAGAAATGCTTATCTATGCTCATCACTGGCTTTCTCTGCTTCACCATGGAATAAAGCTGGAGTGCCTCATTTCCACTCCATATCAAAACATGGTCACCCCTGCATGCATGTTCCCTAGCAAAATATTTTTCTTCATCAGGAAGACATAGAAGAATCCAGATAATGCAGCGGCTGGAGATCTTTTACAGGAGAAAAGGCAAAAACCTCAATTATTGTTTATAAATGTGTAAATGATCTGTGGTCAAGCAACACTGGAAATTCTCCTCTACCCTTAAAAAAGGGAGAAATTAGAGCTTCTGCATGGGGAGGACTGAGCCCTCATTTCTGCCAACACTTAGAAAACAATCTGGAGAAACAAAATTGAGCACAGACATACAGATAACCAGTGCACATATTCTCCAGTAGTATCTTCAGGCCTCTTGTGTTTGATTTGGAGCTGATGTTATGTGCTCATCACAAGATAGCCAGATTATATTCTCCTTTTGTTTCACCGTACATTCCCTTTCATATTCTTCTGTCATGATATAGAATACTTTTAGGACTAATCCAGCATTTCTACAGTGCTTGAATAGTTTTAGTCTGGTTAAAATAGTTGTAAAATTAAGATATTTAGCAAGGTCAAGTATAACTTCAGTACCTTGTATTATCACACTTGCTCAGCAATAAGACAAGTTGGACTAGTGCTTAAATAAGAGAGCAAGATGAGCTTCTGCTTTGAAATATTTCCTTCAAGCAGAGCCTCAGAGGAATGGCACACACACATCAAATCTGTGAAATCTTTTGGACTCCTCATCTTCCGTTACATGTTGCATAAGTTTTCCTTTTAGCTAGCAACACACTGCAGCCACCTGATTTGGGAGAAATTTATCTGTGTGGAAGCCAGAATGACACTCTTCTAGTCCCAGGATCCGAGCAGAGTTGAAGAGGAGTGTCTATAATGCCCGATCCTCAAAGGACATCTGCTCTATCGCCACGGCTCTACAGGACCCTCTCCTTCCTGCCCTGCTTTATCCCGGCTTCTAGTTTACCCGGGGTCACTTGAAGGATGTCACCTCCCCTTCTTCCTGCCCCTGCTGCCGCAGTCCCCTGGGAAAAGTGGGGAGCAGCTCCCGGTTCCCCCAAGGTCTCCGAAGAGGAGACGCGCAGGGGGAGTCCCCACGCCGCTGTACAGCCAGCGCATGCCAGCGGGTGCACGATGGACCCTCCATCCAAATCTTAGGCAATTTTCCCCTGGAGCAAGGGAAAAGCGGCGCCCCGAGGGGCTGAGTCTTGCTGGGCTTCCGCAGGGTCTGCCCGAGCTGTGGATCTGACCTGTTGCTTTGCTTTTCACACGCAGAGCCCACTGCTCAGGAGATGACCGCGGTAATCTGACACGTGTGAAAGAAGAGAGGTGCTCTTCCCCTTTCAGCCGCTCTCAAAGGCGCACGGTGGTGACCAGAGCCGCCGGCTCCAATTGAGGACCACACCTGCTGGTTGCGGGCACCCCCGAGGGGGCGTCCCAGGAGGGGCGACGGGATCGCCGCCTGCAAGGCGATATCCCTCTCTTGGGGGATATTAACTACGACTGAAACTACGACTCCTCGCTCCTCACCAAAAGCCAAAACCCTGGGAAGGCTCCAGGTGCACAAGATCTGGGCGAGACCCGGGATGTCTGTCACATCACCCGTTCTTGCAGGGCTCACTCTGGGGCAGAGCCGCAGACGCTCCTGACAGGTCCCCGAGTGGGGCAAATCCCCAGTGCCCGTGGGACAGCGTCCGCTTTTCCCCGGACCGCCCCGCGTGGCCGTCTTCGGGCCCTACCCCGGACTGAAGCACGGCCCGGCCCCCCCTGTCCGAGAAGAACCCCCGAGCCTGAAGTGGGGCTATGGACACAGCCCTGAGAGGGGTGAGCGGGCCTGCCTGCCTCTCCCGGGGGGTAGCACCCTTCTTCCGTGCCTGCTTCGGTTACCTCGGGAGCGGTATAATCCCAGAAACCCCCTCCCGCCTCTCCTCAGGCGCCCACCGACGGGCGGGATTCGCTTTCAAGGCCCGACTTGGCAGAGTCTGCTGAGTAGCTAATAACATAACAACCCTGCTTTGATCAATTCGAACTAATTACCTCTCTTAATTAAAGTCTTTAGCGGTTGTTTCAGTGTTTTGGCAAGGGCGAGGCGAGCTTTGCCGTGCGGCAGCGCCAACGTCGCGCTCCCCTCCCGCCCGTCCGCGCCGCAGCCCCCGCCGCCGCAGACACTCCTTGGCAAAGGTTTACTTCCATCAGATCAAAGAATTCTTTTTTTCTTTTTTTTTTTTTTTCCTCTCCACGTGCAAGAATCAATGAGAAATTCAAATCCGTACATAGAGAACAGTTGTGTCCATATAGATACGATATTCAGGGGAAGAGGGAGAGGAGGAAATCAAGAAGGGTGGGATAACCAGGAGACAGCGGAGGCAGGGCAGGATCAACACAAGGGGAATATATATACATCGAAATAATTAAAGTGGTGCAGCATTCCCTGCTAGGGTAATACAGATTCCCAAATAAATACAGCAGAAATTGGCTTGGCGCTTTTGCTTTTTGTTTTTTGTTGTTGTTCGGTTTGGGATTTTTTTTAACCATCTCTCCACCTGAGATGCAACGATAAC